>WBMZ01004080.1:0-53105 GCA_013400975.1 Atrichornis clamosus
ACTGCCACCGCCGCCACCGCCTCGACGGCCGCCGCCGCAGCCTCCTCGGCCTCGCCGCCGCCCGGGCAGGCCGCCATCCTCCGGCAGCAGCACGGGTCAGGTAGGGCGCGGGGGCGGGAGGGGACCCCCATTCCCGCACGGCCGTGCGCCCCTGGTCCCGCCTCTCGCTTGCGGGTTGGGCACCGTGACCTGCTCTGCCATAGGGTGGGACTGTCGCTACGACACTGAAACTGATTAATCGCACCCAAGCCGATTGGCAAAGTGTAGTTAAGTTGTCCCAAAGGCCGGGACTGGTGCCTCGCCCCAGCCTGGACAGGAAAGAACACAGGTGTTCACAGGTGAACAGAGGGCTGGGGAGATGGGTGTGAGCACAAGGCTGGGACCTGCATCCTTTTGGTAGGTGCTATGGGAGGCCACACTTTCAGAACCCCTTTGCAGCTTTTCAGGTGTGGTGTTTGAAACAGTAGCTGCAGCCTCAGGTGAGCAAAACGCCATGGATGTTCTGCAGAGATTTTAGATTTGCAGAGAATTTAGATGAGTGAGTGGCTTACAGGGCTGCTTGTCCCAGGCAGATGCAGGGCCTGTGCAGAGCAGGATGCAGATTCAGAAGGGAAATGTCAATTGCTGTGTAATGAGCTCCACATTTGAATTAATGGCAGGATAAGAATTGGAGATACAGTGCTCTGTAATCTTTTTCAAATGTAAACATCATGATAATACTGATTGTCTATCAGTTAGTACTGTATTAAGTTATTAATGCCACATTACCATATTGCAGCTTGCCAGAGAAGGCAGTTATAAACCTTTATTTATCTAATGACAGGAAAGTCTGGGACATAGTCTTAAATCTGCATTGCAAAATTGTTTCAAGCTTCAAAGGTGTGGTGCTGCTCTGGCTGGGCTTCAGCTTCCCTCTGAGCCACTGTCACTTAGCTAATGTTGAACAAATGTCCCTGCCAAGTTATCTGTGGAAGAAGGGAAACAATTCCATGCCAGTGACTGTGCAGGGAAGGCCCTGAGCTCCCCTCTCTGCTGAGTCTCTTCTGACGCAGATTCATAATCTTCACGCAGGGATGTTCACACTTCTTCCTGATACCTCTTCACACTCTCCCAGCAAACAGTTGCAGGTTTTGGCTCACAGTAGTGGAAATCATTTGTATATGGGTCCTTGTGGCCTGCTGGTGCTTTACAGATGCTGTGTTTTATCTGGCTACTACCTCTTTTTGTTTTCTGAGTAATTTAGTTTCTTTCTCATGTAGAAGTACATGTGAAAGATTTTACTCCTTATCATTCCGAAGACTAAGCTGGCTGTTCAGTGGTGTCTAGTGGAAGACAAGGTGGTAATTCCTGAGAACTAACTACAGGTGCTTTTGGGCATTCAAAAAAGTTCATTTTTCTTTTGCTGATTCACTGACCCCAAGAAATTAAACAGGACACTGTAACGCTCACAATCTTTTTTTGTTTGCTTGTTTGTCCTAAGACCTCAAGGCTGGATGTTGTTTCCATGTTTTCTCTCCACTCTGTGACTGTGAGAATTCTTGCAGTGTTTTCCATGCTGACGGTAGAAGTTGGGTTTAGGACTTGCTGCACAGTGCACTCTGCCTACTGAACCCAGAGCTTATGTGGTGCATATGAACTAAAACCAGGACAGAGGAAGTGCAGTGGGCTCGGTTCCACATCAACAGATGGATGTGAGCGTGTGCCGCCAAGACAGCATGTCACACATGTCTGTTAGGGCAAGACCTCCTGCCCAGATCATCTAAACTGCTGTCCGTCCCGATTTTTTACATGCCTGTGGTTTGGGGATATGGCATTTCTGCATTATTTCTAGGCTGGATTAAATTCTGGAAATAAACTAGCAGCATTGTGGCCAGCAGTGGAGGTAATGGAATGATTTAAATCAATGAAAAAGGTGGTAGAGTACAGAAAAACATTTAGTGGGGGTCTCCAGATGGAGACCCATGCTGAGGACTACAAAATGGGCTAAACCAAAATTTGGTGCTGCAAGCTCCCTGCTGGGCACACTGGTCTCTGTGAACAGTGCCACTCTGTGGCAGCTCCAGTGCTGGACAAAGCTGAAGCCAGACTGCTCCCATTCCTAGGACTGACTTAATCAGGTATAAACCCGCACCTGCTTTTGTCCCCGTGACAGGGAGCTAATTAATATTGTGTTTTGGTACAGTAGTTACTGTAGAAATTATGTCTTTTTACTCTGCTTGAATCAAGACCTCCCTGAATAACAGGCTCTTCTACCTGATTTGTTGTAACTTCCATACCTGTGGCAGTTTGGAGCTGCCTTTCATTACTTACCAATAGAACATCAGTTAGAGCATGGCTTAGGAGATTTGCTGAGGGACTTGGCCCTCAAAGTTCCTGATTCAGTTGCTTTCTGGACCAGAACTCTGAGTCTTGTTAGCACAAGATGTCTCTTTGGTTGCTTTTGTGAAGCAGATTGCAGCTGCCCCAGTCCCCATCACAGGTGTATTTTAGAAAGACTGTCTGGGCCAGGGACTTGGTGTGAAGCAGAGAGAGACAGCTTGGTGTAGAGGCAAGAAATCTTCCCTAGACGTGAAATGTTGCATAAAGACCAGTGGATAAAATGCTAATATGGCAGTCAGTGTGATGAGGACTTGCAGGGATATCACCTGCTTCTGTGGGGAAATGGAAGACTCAGGTCTCCGGTGCTGCCACTTGGGTTGGATAAGTACTGAACTTTCTTCAAAATGTCTTAAAAGAAAATGACATCTTTGACCTTCAGAATTTGCTGTTTGTATGTTAAAGTGGAGTTCTTTAGAGCTATTTTAGGTACGGTAAGTATTGTTCTCCATGAAGAATGCAGTTGCTGTGTAGGAAATCGGGACGTTTTTCCTCTTTTTTTTTTTTTTTTTTTTTTTTTATTTCTGGGAACTAGAAGCCCTGTTTCGAGTCCACCCCCTCAAGGCAGTGTCGTAACTGGTTTTCCACACAGTAGGGCCAACAAATCAAACGAGATCTTTGTTCTCATGGTCTTCAGGACTGCAGGACCCAATCTTGTGTTGCTGTATGAATTGTAGCTGCACAGCAGCATAATACATGTGCTTTGTTATCCTATTTTGAGCTCTGTAACACGTACAGATAAGTACTTGCACCAAATCTGTCTGTAATAATTGAATTGTCTAATACATTTACTCTCAAAAGTCTTTAGCATTTCTAAGTCTTTTCATTGTACATGGGAATATTTCCTCTGTATAAAAGCAGAAATTTGGTTCAACAATGGATTTGCCATCAGGGATTAAGAATCACCCTCATTTAAGGCACTGGAGAGCTCTGCCTAAGAGCTGGTGGCCAGGCACTGGCTACAGTGTCCTGCATTAATTGGGTTCTAATCCTATCTTCCTTGCAATAGAAATCTTCCCAATACATTCAGTGTAGTAAGATAGGGCCTCTATGTACTTGGGTTCCAAAAATTGTGATTATAGATCAAATGCTACATTGAGATGTGCCTGCAGGCTCTTGTTGACTTCAGTTGCCATCCCCATCATGCACCACGGAAAAGTGTGATTCTTTACATCTTCTAATTGAACTGAATCATGAATTTATTAGAATAAATGTGTCTGTTACTGAGATTATCTAAAGAGCAGAGAGGCTCATCTGACAAACCGGGTATAAACAGAAAATCCATTGTTTTGGGCACGTCATCAGAAATGGTATTTGGTTGAGATTTGTGATCAGCATTATGGTATATAAGGCAATAGATCCAGTCTAACAGAAAAATAGACGAATATGCCAGAAGTATTAGCCACTTAAACAGAATTTTATCTGTGATTTTTAAACAGACATATAAAAACTTAGTGCTGTGATCTCATGAGTGAGAAAGGTTACTGCTTGTCTGCCAGCAAGGTGGAATGAAGTGGGAACCTAGAAAATGGGATTTGGGCTGTGAGGAGACAAAGGTCTGCTGGTAAGATCTTTGGGTTTAATACTATCAGAGAAGCAGTTGTTGTCCATGGGGTTCTAAATGAAATAATATTGAGCTTTTAGTTTAAATACTTATACACAAATGGAATCTTCTGCTGTGGGAGAAGAACTGGGCTGAGCAGGTGAAATTGTGCATGGAATTGCTACTGTCTGGAGGTGTTCCTGGTTTTCACTGGGTAGAGCAGGAGGGATACAGGAGCATCACTGGGTGAAACACACGGTGTCTCTGTCTCAGGAAGTTTGTAATCCAAATGGATGAGACAGACAAATGGCAAAAAGAACAATAACTGACTTTGTTGAGTCGTGTGACAGCTGTGAAATGAAGTATGAAAACTTAATTTCAGATCTTTTCAATTTAAGCCCAGTGCCTTAGCCGTGAGACTAACTTTGTCATCTGGTGGTGAAGTAATAAACAAGGATCTTCACACTGACCTCCTGGGAGGGAAGTTGACTGTATTATATCCCACCAAATGGTCTCCAAAATGAGTGCCTGTGTATTGGCTTGGGGGCAATTTTTATTTTAACTTCTGAGCAGAATGTAGATCAGACGTTTTACTTGTTTGATCTCTAGCCTCAAAGCTCCAAAGTGAAAGCTTTAAATAAAGTAAACAGAGATGGGAGTGTGAAACAAGAAGCTGTGCTTCATTATGCTCAGAGTGCTCTAGGAGGGACACAGGCCCATGTGTTATGCAGAGATGAAGTGGTCATAGCAAGGAAGAACATAAGTCTTCACTTCATGCCTATCCCTCCTCACCTCAAGGCCTTTTATGTCTGAGGCAGAAGGAGCTCTGCTCGTGGGCTACATGGCCCAAGATGAGAAAGCACCAGGTTCCAGTCCTGCAGCCTCCACGCCTGTGCGGCTCCTGGGGATGCTCATCAGAGCAGGACGTGCACAGCCAAGCCACCCTGAGCTCTGTTGTGCACTGGGAGCAAGGGGCATGTCTTTGCAGCTTAGAGACAGGAAAGAAATGAGCACAGTGTTTTCTGGAGTGTGGTGAGCTGTGGCTGGTTAGAGGGACTCTGTTTGGAGGGGCTGTGCTGGGTTTGGATTAACTTTGGATAAAGGCTTGAGTTTCAGGCTCTCCTGGCTTTGTCAGAGCTTGAACGACTCTGTGTTCTGCTTTGAGAAACAGCCTGCGGAGCTCATTTATGTTTGATAGATGAACATGGCATGAAATAGCAAGAAAGGAAAGTCTAGTGGCTGCTCAGCTCAGGCTCCCTGCCTTTCCCACTCAGTAATGTCTGGGTCTGCTTCACTCCCCCTGGTTTTTTTATGAGACCATGTATGAGCTCATATTCTGTTGTTACTTGTAGTTAAATGCAACCTGGGTCACATCACATTTTCCTTTACATTAAATAAAGTAGCAAGACAGAGGCCATAACTGAATTATCAGGCTGACCTCCTAAATGTCACTGGATAATAAACATGCAAAAAGAATTCTCATTAAATACACATCACTAGCACTTTAATATCTAGGCAAATTAGACTGCTCTGGGGACAAGTGAGGTCAAATATCTTCTTTTGTGTCTGTGTAATATGGATTAATTCTCGAACTGGACAAAAGCACTAACTGCTGTACTGTGTCATCTCATTATCTAGGGCAGAAACAAGCTGTGCCAGGGTGTTTTTGTACTGTGGAAATGCAATTTATTTGAGTAACCTCCTTTCAGCAGTTCTTGCTTATTCCCCAGAGGACAGACAAAACTGTACTAACCTATTCCACTCCAGCCTGTGCAGTGCCCTTGAAGAAATCTGAATACTATTTGAATTTCTTTGATATCTTCAAGTTCTAGATGAAAAAAAATTGTTTAAAAATATTACTAAACACAATGAAGGGGGTAATCTGGGTCTTTTTAAGCAGTATGGAAGCTGTACTTCACATTGGTCTAGATTTCTATGTAAGATTGATTCATTAGTGAGCAAAAATTAGAAATTTGAAGAAAGGCTCAGTGCACCCACATGTTTTTGCATGAGTAAAGAGCATTTTGGCAAGAATATACATACACTGCTAGTTCTTTATATACAGTTTCAACAGATACTTTGCAAAACGGAGTCTTAGTTTGCAGAACCAGCTAACTTTGTATCTTTCACGAGAGGCAGTAATTGTTGCATACTCCCCACTTCTGCTTTGCTGACATAAAAACTAATGCTTGAACTGTGTTGTCGATTTATATAGGTCCCTAATATTTTAAAACATAGCAGTCATGGCACAAAGAAATGTCCAGACAGTCTTACTGGTACTGGTTTTGAGAAGGCTTTTAGAAGTGTGGGCTGTAGTTGGAAAACAAACATAAAGTAGCCTCTGCCAGGAACTGAATCTCACAGTAGTCCTGTGTAGGTGTTTCTTCTTTACTTAAGAGAGCCTGACAGGGCTGTGCTGGTAATAAAAGAGGGTTGTTTTGGGTTCTGATTTAGCTTTGCTAAAGCAGTAAGAATGCTGTCAGGCTCACTATTGCTGTTTACTATGTGTTTTTTAAAATTAGATAATGGCAGAGCAGTCCCATATGTCAATAATAAACAGTTCAAGTAGGTTTGTATTGGAAAAAATGGGGTTGTCAGCAGAATGGTATTATTTGTCACAACAGCGGCTAACAGCCGAGTACTTCATATTGCTAGGCTGTTATCAGCTGGGAGGCAATTTTATTAGCTGGAAAGAAGAGCAGTTTGGCAGAGCAGCAGCCGTGCTCAGTGGAGGGGTCCGTGTGAGCCAGCGCGGGGCTGTGCCCCCAGAGCCGAGGCAGGACGCCAGCACATCCCAGAATACCCGGCCTCACCCCGCCTTTGCGTGTCCATGGCTAGGGAGCAGGGCATCCCTGTGGCTGCAGGGAGCGGCTGCTGACTTCCAGAGGAGGCAGAGCACAGCAAGGTCTCTGAAGGACATCATCCTCCACGTCTGTCATTTTGTTACCCTGTTCCTGGAAGTGTTCAGGAGATGCGGATGTGGCGCTTCAGGGCACAGTGTGGGGCTGGGTTGATCTTAGAGGTCTTTCTAACCTTACCAATTCTATGATTCTATGGGTAAAATTCACGAAATGGACAGTGTTAGACATACTACTTTCTAAATTTTAAAATTGGCATTCTAATCTGAATCCCTCTCACACCGAGGAGCCAGAGATTTCACATGTGCTGAGGGTATTGAGGAATATCCCATGTCCACAGTTTTGTCAAATAACCCCTTGCTGGCTTATTCTGCAAAGTTTGGCTTCCCTTACATCTCGGGCATAGCAAAGTCATTAATTAACTAAAATCTAGCAAATATCAATCATTGGAAAGGTTTGGAGGGTCTATGTATTTGTGGGTCAATCCCAACATTTGTTTGCAGCAAAAAGGTGATCCCTTCTTTATGGAAATCACAGGCTCTGCTTTTTTTTCAGGCACAAGTTCTCAATACAGCTATTTTTCATGTGTCATCATGTGTACTGCTAAAGCACTTAGCTCTGTTCTTTAAGTATGGACAGGGTAGGGTTATTTTTCAAAAAATCCTTAATCTGCACTTGCATCTGCTTAAGTTCAGTAATTCTGATTGGAGTGATAATTACAACTACATTGGCAGCTTGCTCCTAATCCTGATCAAGCCAAAAACACTCGAAGATACAGTAAAGTGAGAATTACAGTGTCATTGTCTTTATTTCTTAGTTGCAAATATTTGCAACTTGTATCAATTGCAGAATGTGAACTCTGTGGTTCAGTCCAGTGTGACTCTGCCAGTCTTGTTATAAAGTGTCAACCTATGGAAATGTGTGACCATATCTAGCTTGCCTGCTTTTCTGCAATGTGGCTTTCTAGTTCTCTTATTTACGATGAAAAACCTGAGAATATGGCCCAGACTTGCTCCAAAACTCAGTAACTGAAACCAGCTCCCAGTATTCTTCATTGCCTCATGATCTGGGTGTTTTGAGATGTGCTTTTGCTACTTGTGTGTGTTGATATGCTCTGGAGTTGCTCACATAGTAGAACAGAAGAAGTAGTGTAGGACTGGCTGCTTATTTACCACCTGAACTACCACTCATGCAGTTAGTTATTTTTCTTATATTTTAGTTTAAAATTCATTTTCCACCAAATCACATTACAAAGAATTTTGTATATCTCATTACTCAACTCTCAAGGAGTGAATTAATGGCCCTTGGTTTTGTTAAGTTAATTTTAGATCACTGCAGAAAATTCTGGAAATTAAACAAATCTATAGTTGCATGGTTTGAGTGTCTTAACAAGATATTTGGTGAGGGGAGATCATCTCATAGATACCAAAGCAGAAATCTTTTTATGTGAGCGTGATACAAAGTAGAGACCAGCTGCAGGTCTTAAAAGAGGAAAGTTACTGGCTTATTTAAATGCAGACCAATAGAAACTATTTAAACTGTATAATCTCTATAGAATAAAATACTCTCTTTAAGCATTCAGGATGCATTTCTATCCTCCATTGACACTGCCTATAGCAGCGTTTCCTTTTGGAGCTTGTTATAAATTACTCCTGGTGTTTGCTTGAAATTATTCCTTAATTTCTCCGAGAGTGGCTATTTGGAGTAGTTGAGTGGTTTATTTGGCTGTCTCCAGTGTAGAACAGATCCCAAGAGCAGCCCCTCAAGGGCCTGGCTCCATCAGCTCAGCTGTCCAGGGCACCACCTGCTCTCAGCACAGAGGTGTTCACAGGCAGATGTAGCATTAGAAGAGCAGAGGGAGGCTCTTGGTAAGAGTGCTGACTCTGCTCTGCGCACCTTTGGCTACCACAGAAGGGAAGTGGGGATATTGAAGGAAAATCTATTCCCCATGTTTTGTACCTCTATTTCTTGTCACTTTAGTGGGAGATGATTTTTAGCCAGTCTGTTGGCAATGAAACTGCATATTTCTCTGGGACCCTAAACTATGGAAATGTTTCTTTATAAAGGTAGATTTCTTTCTTGCTCGTTATCTGATATGCACTTCCTTGCATTCACCAAATCACAGGTTCGACAGCCCCCCTTTCTGTTTGTTGGTAGCTGTGTTTGACACAAAAGTGTTGTGCCATGCAGACCTGCAGCAGCTGTGGAACTGGGTCAGATCAATTGTCCATTTAATCCTGTTCCTTATGTCTAATAATGTCCTTACAATCCAGGAGAAGGGACGAGCCTCCGGGGAGGATAACTGAGCACTGGGCTGGTCTGTGTACCATGAGCATGTTTGGAAGGGATTGTCAGCACTAATACTTTAAGAACAATTTGGCCTTAATGAGTCTCAGTTAAACTGAGCTCTATTGAGATCAAAATCCACCTCAATAATTGCAGGTGCCTTAAGAAACACATCCCCAGCTCCTCTACCAACGCCTGCGTCTGTCCTGTCCCACAGGCACTCACAGATTGACTTCCAGCAAAGCACTGCAGTGCTTCAGAAAATCAATACTGCAGAACGAATATTTTTCTTTTCTCAGCTTCTTATCAGAACCAAACTTTTATTTCTGCATCATTTCCTTGCATGACTACACCCCTCTCTCATTGCCATCCAATTTATTTGTTTTCTAATCTCTAGCCTTCCTGCTACCATGCTGTGGTTTGCCACTAAAACACTGAAGTCTTCTGTCCTAGGTGGGCTTTTTGAGTTGTCACATCACGAACAGTCAAAATTAAGGACCGGGCTCCTACAAAGAATTGGCTTTTTCTCAAACACACATACTTGTTTTTCTACCTATTCTGGAAGTTTGCACTGTGCTGCCCTGTGTGCAGCCTCTGCAGAGTTACCAAGCCTTAAATTCTACCTCACCTCTGTGTTTTCAGGTGAGTTCAGCTCAGCGTGTAAATGGATACAGGTGTTGGCAAGCAAAACAAGGTAATTTCAGGAGTGCTAAATACTCCAAATGCAAATGGAATCTTATTTTAAATACTAAAACCTGTTAAGTTTCCAAAATTAAGACAGGAGAGGATTTCAGTTACTCTTGTAACATGGTGGTTTGGCCATTCACCTCTAAATATAGGCCTGAACACAGCAGTGGTTATCTTGAGAGAGAAGGTAAACAAATGGTGAAACTCATGTAGTTCCTGAGCAGACCTAAAATGGTGACACAGTTTTATAAAACTCTGGTCAGTGTCTTCTGGTCAGTAAAATTGCTTGCAACTTCCTGCAGAGTTTGAGGCTACGGTATGGATAAGGAAAGTGAAATGTGGGCATTTTCAAGAAGAAGGCTGTGGAGGGCAATGCTGATAATTTCACCCAGTTGCGTGAGAAGATTTATTCTTGACCTTAAAAACCTTGATGTCATGGATGAAGGAGTAAAGCAGTATCACAAGCTTCTACCTGCATGGTTGTGTAGAAATAAAAACATGTTGACTTCTATCAGGCATTTTTTTTGAGATGAGTTATGGAAAGCTGTTCCAAAACTCAGTGAATCATAAATAAAAATGTGTAGTGGATAGAAAACTAATGTTGTCATCATGCCTTCTAGGCAGGTTCAGTGGCAAGCAGATCCCATGCAGTTGCTCATAAATATGTGGGAAGTCACCATTGCTGAAGTTAGCAACACCAAAAGGCAGCTCAGAAGCTTTCCTAGTTGTGCCTGGGCACGGTGATCCACAGCCAGCCGAAAGCCAGGAGCAGTGGGGACACCACAGTTTGGTATTTTTTTCTGTTGTACCAATACTTCTTTTGACAAGAACACCTCCTGTTCCATGCAGTGCTGTCGGGTTGAGCTGCTAGAGTTAGCACAGGCTCTGGATGCCCTTCAGCACTGCATCCTGGAGAATTAGCTCTTGCTGAGAAGTGGGAAGTTTAAAGGCACCAGGTACAAGCCTTTAAAACCAAAAAAACTATAACAAAATGCAGTGTGTGGATTGTGCTGGAAGCATTTGAGTGGAAGAAGGATATAGACAGCTTATAAGATCTTGTCTCAAACTGTGGAATAGTTCTAATGAGGTGTAGCTTATTATCTCTTTGGTTCAGTACGCGTATAGTGACTTTAGTAATGGTGTCTTTTCAATTAAAAACTTCTAAGAAGCTCTTAGTTCTGAAGTTGGGTAAATTCCCTTCAATTCAGTGCAGGTGCTCCAAATGTTTGTCAGTGAGTGAGAGTGAGAATTTGTTTTATCTGGGAGGTTATTGCTTGTGATGATCCTTGACGAACAGCCCATGTAAAACTCCATTTTTTCCATAGATACCAGAACAAGAATATGTGTCAAGCACCTAAAGTTTCTGGACTGAGAGAATAAATCAGTCTATATGGTCAGTTTGATCCCTCACCTGTTAATGAAATGCCAGGTTTGAGGGCTTTAATTGGGCATTGTTCTGTAAGGAAATAGGCCGAGGCTAACAGGTCACTGCACAAAAGGCAGTACAGAGAAATGTCTCGTGACACTGCCAACCGGGGCCCCAGCTCCACCATCAATAGGCAGTCAGATTTGAGGTGTTATCTCATCTTTCAAGGAAAATAGGCTACTGATGTCTTTCAGCTTTTTATTATATGGGCCACTGCATTTTACCACCATCTCAGAAAGAAACATCAAAGGGCTTTTCAGATTCTTTCTAGTAAGAAAAATAGGTGACTGCTGGAAACTGTGGATTTTGACCACTGGTTAAATATAGCTTGTAACAGAATCATCCCATTTTTTCCATGTGTCACAAGTCACTTGGTTATTTAATGTTTGTTTTTGATTGAACTGTTTTAAGTCAAACTTTGATAAAAAATATTAAATAGAAAATTCCAGTAAAACACTATTATGTCATGAATCGAAAAGAAGGATGAGTGATGCCAGAGAGCAATTCACCATACACAAAGAGAACAACTTGTTCTTGTTCTGCATGGTGGTAGACTTTCCCTTTTAGCCATGTGCATATAAATATTTTAAAAGCAAAATTGTAAGTCTGAATAGTGATAAATAAGCTAGCAATAACAGAACATCAAATGAATATTCAAAGTATCAGTGAAATGTTTTTCTGTGAGTGTCTGTAGTTTGCAAGTAATTGTGTACTCCTGATTTAAGGTGTCTGGATAAGAACTCTGTTCTCACATCTGGGTCGATGGCATGTCCAGGTCTTCATGCTCAAGCCCACATTCTGTTTGTTTGCATCTACACAGGTAGCAACTTATTAACTAAAAGTCAAGACTTCCACTGCTGCAGTAACAGCGGAATTGAGGACACTAAGTTCAGCTTGCTTATAAAAAGTGCTACCTATAATAGAAGGGGTTTGTTTTAACTAAACAGGGAGAAAATACTGGGAATTATTTTTCTGATCTGCTTATTTTCAGAGGGAGGACAGTTCTGAAGTTCTGTGTATCAGATATTGCCTGAAGTATTAGAGCAGAACAACACTGAATCAATAAGAAAGAAAGAAGTTTGTATTTGGTGTTCAATAAGAATAATTGCTTTCAAATGATTTTTTTAAAATATGTTTTATTTATGTGCTGAGATTCTGTTAACAGACCCTGATCTCACATTCTGCTGTCAAAGAAGATGGAGAAAATAGGTTAAAAGCAACAGCAAATACTACAGAAGGAAAAGATAAAATTTGGAATGTTGAATTCACAGTTCTGCATTGAAATTTAAACTAAAACTAGTACATAAAGGTAAAACCAACACAGGAATGGTTTTTGTGAGTGAGCACACAGGTACTGCAAGGATTTGGGACTAATACTGCTTTCCATTCAAAGCAGAAACAATCCCAACCTGGTGCCCCTGGCAGCCCTTCATATCATGGTTGTAAGAGCACTTGAGCTTCAAGAGCCTGTTCCTCCAGGTTGAGTTCCTCAGCGTTTCCAGGGAAATTCCCCCTAACAGAAGCACTGTTTGCTTTCCAAGTAACCGGCAGCATCTCAGACTCGAGTCCTGTTCATTGAAAGAACAAGTTCAGCCCTACCAGGGAAAAGAGTGGATTCTCACGACCCTCAGGTTTGAGCATAATAAATATCCAAGGCCAGCTCTTCCCTGCAGTGCTGGGCAGGTGTGGAATTGGCACAAATTCGGCAGCGTTGAGCTGCGTGCAGCTGCCTGGGGTGTCGGCTGCTGCCGGGCTGCCCCTGCCACCCCCAGGCACAGGGGACAGGGCTAGCACATGGGGACTGTCCTGGGCTGGCCTTCTCGCAGCTGTGCCGTGTCCCAGAGGTGAGGACAGCCATCTGACAGCTTGGGGACAGGGATGTGCTGACTGCAAGTGTGGCTCCATCGGGCCTGTGACTGCAGTTTGTGGATAAGCATCTGTCTTCAGGTACCACATGGCATGGCAGGCTCAGACAGCAGGGCTCCCCTCCAGCCCTCCCAGCCAGCTGTTTTCTCTCACAGGTGTGGGTAGACTGGTTGTTAGAGTTTTATCCTTGGCAAAACAGTAGGATAATTAAACATTTGTGCATTGACTGTATATTTGTAAGGGAATGGCGGGAGGAGGGATGTCCCTGAGGCTGGGGAATGGCTGCCACAGCCCTGTTTGCTCCCAGGCTGGCCCAGAGGTGGGGAAGTCTGGCAGGGTTGGCATCCACACAGGCAGGGCTCCCGCTGCCCACACCCGCTCAGCAGAGGAAGGGGATCACTTACCCTGCCTGCAGGTCTCCAGGGGCAGGACCTCCCTGCACCTCAGCTCCGCAGGGCTGGATCCTGAGGCAGGGAAGGCAACTCTGAGCTTGGGAGCTCCTGCCTTACTGCATTTGGGGTTGGTGACTGGCCATGTGCTGGCTGGGAACCTGGACTTTGGCAGCTGTTGTACACTTTTCTGCACACACTTCTAGTGTCATTTTGCAACGAATTACTCCTTTAGTTGCTGGAGTTGTGTTTGTTAATGATTCCAGCTTTCAAAACAAACATCCTGTATTCATCTTAATACCTTGCTGTTGCTATGTAGGCAGTCCTTAGCACGTGTCTGTGCATGCAGGGATTTAATTAAAACCTTAATAACTAAATAATCACCACACAGTCTGGGCGTCTGTGAGATAGCACTATGGGGATATTTCTAGAGTCTCTCAATTGCACTTCACATTGCTGTGTACTATTTTTGATATTGGGTAATAATACTCCAGCTTTGCTGGTGAGGTGTATATAGATTACGAGGCAGCTGGAGCAGCAAGCCCAAGAGCAGTGGTTTACTCAGGCAGTGTTTGAGGCATTTCCTTTGATCATGCCACAGCTGAGAGACACTCACATGTCCTAGAGACCAAGACTAAAGTATTCACATTAGGGTGCCTGAAGTGACTTTCCTAAACAGAAGTGCCCTGGTTCTTTTTCAGAGATACTGAACACAGATAACTTGTTTTTAAAGCGTTCGTGCTTTGCAAAGCGTCTCTGACCGTCTAGGTGACAGTCAGTATTTGGGGCATTGATTAGGTGAGGTGTTCAGCACTGATAAAGCCTCTCCCCAGGTGCCTTTCTGCCCTCCAGCTGCAGGGCACGTTCCAGCTGCACTGTCTCTTTTGGGTGGAAATGTCCCACATCCACCACAGGTGTGCAGGGTGTGCAGCCCTGGCTGTCAGGTTCCCGTGCTGGTGACGACTGCACACGCTGGTCCACTCCCGGCTTTGGAAGGTGTGGATGGCTCTGCCCCGTGGGCACTTGGCCCCAGGCAGCTGCTGCTGTGGCCCAGCCTGGCTTTGTCTGCGTGGGCTCAGCAAGGGCGAGGGCTGCACCAGGGCGGCAGAGCTGCTCCGGAGAGAGGGGCTATTCTGCTCCTGCCTTTGCTGCAGCACGGCAGTGACCTGTCCCGGAGCGGCAGCAGCCCAGGGCCTCACACCATGCCTGTGTGTCCTGCTGTCTTGGCTGAGTGCGGCCAAGAGACCTCGGCCCCACGGCTCGGCCCTCCCACGCCAGGGAGAGCGGCCCGACCACGGCGCACACGGCAAATGCCTTGCTGTGTCTTTTCTGCACACGTAGCTAGAAAATAAAAACTGAGCAAGCATCTTGCTGTACGTGGTGTGAGGCAGGGGCGGCCTTGGCAGGCGCAGCGCGGACGTGGCTGCCGCTTCTTGCTGTGAGCAAACGCTTCAGGGTGTGCCCTGCCCGGGGCCGGCTGTGTCCTGCCTCGGCAGCTGCCCGGCCGCGGCCGCCTCTGTCCTGCCCCGTGAGTTCCATCACCGTAGTGGGAGCCGTCTTGCTCTGCCTGGGACAAAATGACTGTAACAGATGTGTTCCACATCTGACCTCTGTTTTTCTACAGCTCCCGTGCACATTTTTAATTTAAAATTCTGCTCTTTCCTATAAAAGGTAAAGAAGATGTCAAGGTCTTGCTGTTCCCATTCCAAATGAAATGGGTTCATGTCCTGTTAATCAAGAAGTACAGCCACAGCATTTGTCATTTCCCTTTAAAGTAATGGGTGGTTGATACCTGTCATTTCTCAAGAAACTATATACCAGATTATGGTGTATTTATAGAAATCTCAATTGCTGGTAACTTGGCTGAAGCCAAGTTTAGGCATACCATTAGTAACACATAATGAAATGACCTAAGTGGAGTTGGATTTGGGAGGGGGAGGAGAAAGCTATTTCACTTGGATGGCTTGAGGATGCTGTTTTACTATTAAAATTAAGCTTCTGACCCCTGGCACTGAAGTGATAAAAATAAATCTTCCTATATTTCTCTTCTGCATTTAATCTTCTATATTGGAAAAGATAAAAAATCAAATCTCCTTCTCTCCCTTGTCTCTTTTCTAGGTACAGGACCTATTTATGCTACAGACCCACTCCTATACATGTCCCTGTTAATACTGCATAAGCTTGTACATTTATTAGTAAACCACTGACGGACTGCTCCCTCCACTCCTCCTCAGCCAAACAGAAAGGAACCTATTTAATAACAAACACAACCCCTGACAAAGGAATCCCTACAGTTTTAAAGATGGACAGAAAGAGACTGAAAGAAGCATGATAAATTCTACATGGGGGGAAAAACATATTTTTGGGGATGCCACAGAAAAGTAAATCACATAGAATAATGCATCTAGTTTCCAGACTCTATGGTGTAAAGCCCTGCTCTGTGCATGGCACTTATGATTTCTCTATTTTAATGTAATATTTTTTCTTTTCTAAACCTTCCCTCTGACTCTTCATTTTGCACGAACTGTTGAGCAGTTATCTTTATGACAATATGTAAAGATGTTGGGTCAAACCCTTCCTAAGAAAGGAAATATTTTTAGTAGATTATTGTGTTTAGGTTTTTTTGGATTTCCTTTTTCTTTTTTAATTAAATTATTTCTTTTGGAGACATTAAAAAGGTACATCTTACCATAATTAATATTCACTGTCAATAATATTTATTTTTAAATGAAGATTGGAAACAAGGTAAGACATTTGTTTATAAACTGTATTGTATATTGCTGAATAACAGTTGAATAAAAAGATTTTGAAATAAAGTTTTTACAGATGTGTGTGCCTTTCCCTGTGTCCTGAATGTCCCTGAGATGGCTTGAGAGCTGCGTGCATTCCCTACCTTATTACAGCACAGAGACTTGAGGAAAGATGCAGCACAAACAAAACAAAATTGAAATCAGTTCTTTTTCAGACCCCCTCACCTAATGCCACACCCCACAGCAGAACGTGCAGGCAGCCAGTCACAGGCTGCCTTTTTCTTGGTGACACCAGTTATCTCTGGGCACTTAATGCAAGAGCCAGTGGGACAGTGTGTGGCATTCAAGGTAAGTTACTTTGGTTTGCTCCAGGTCGCTCTGAATCAAGCAGTGTAAAATGAAAATAAACCAACCTGGAATGTTGTATTCCCTAGTTTCAAGATTTGTTTCAAATATATTCAGACTTTTAAAAATGCATAATTGTGTCACTTTTGTTACCCAAGCGACCTTTCTCTAATGGAACTTTTTCCGCTAAACAGAGCAGTTATTTTTCTGTTTCAAAATGCTTGTTTTTCAAGTGAGGTAATGGGGTCACTTGGTAAAGAAACATGGCGTTCATTAGTGAAGTACCTTGAAATTTCCTGTGTCTGACTATGTCCTTTTATTTGTGTGGCATTTTAGCAAGGAGCCTCATTGTGGGAAAGGCGGAGTGACAGCTCCAGTGGCAGCAGGACTCTGCCTGCAGGAGCTGCGGAGCAAACAGGACATGGCCCTGCCTCGTCTTGTACCTGAGGCCTTTCCTAGGTAGAGGGCAGGAAGGGTTTGTCATTTGCTCAGATGATCAGAATTTCCTTTTTCTAGGGCTGCCAGTGACAGCGAGGGATTTGTGCCACTTGCACTCTCTAGGTTTGAGAGCAAAGCACATCTGTGCTTCGTGTCCTGCTACACTGTGGTGGTTGAAGCCCTCTTGTACTGGGGCATCACCCTGGGGATCCAGAGGTGGTAAAATCTTTGCAATAATGCTCATCCCATTACTGCAGCTGTAGCATCCTGTGGATTGGGGAATAGTCCATAATCATCCCACCAAAAGCAGAACTGCTCTTTGGAAGAACGTGGAGGAGGTGGTTGTTGTCAGCCTGGAAGTGCCTCAGGGCACGAGACACTGAAGAACACAGTCCTTGGCTTCCATGTGCACATGGGAGGGCTTTTGAACCTGGATAGAAAAGATAGGTGGAAACAAGATTTGCACGTTGGACCACGTCTAAACTGATACCAATATTCTTGTCTGGGAATTCGCTCAAGGACAGCCACTCCAGCAGAGGTGTGTGTGGAGTCTGCAGTGTCAGGAGAGCTCTAACCCTCCGACCCAGGGCCGGTCATGCAAGTGAAACCTGCCTGTGTTTGGACTCAGGGTCCTCTGGCCAGCTCTTCATCACTGCTGCTGTTTTCTCAAGGGCAGGGAGTATTTATCAGGACCTCATCTTCCTTCTAAGTGAGAAAACTAAAAGAAGAAGAAAATCTGCTTAAACTGATCTAAATAAATAACTGGTGCTTGAAGCAGTGAAGCATGTCTATCCAGGAGTAGTTATGCTTCTTTTTCAACTCCATCCCTATCTCAGCTGTTCTCCTACTAAAAAGGTGTCTGCTTTGCTTGGATACTTTTGTTTCATCACTTACGGACTACATTGTATCTTGAACTACAGACTATGTGGTTTGGAGAAAATACATCAATCATCTGGAGTTTGTCCTGCCCTTCCTTTTGTACCCTGTTACCTGTACAGGGATGTGGCAGCAACTGCAAGTTTTGTGTGCAGTGACAGGAGTAGAATTATCAAGGTCTTTTAGACTTTAATCACATTAAAGGTGAAAAAATATTAAACCTGCAACTAAAAATAACTTTTTATCCTTTCTGAGATCAGAATTAAGTGTGCCACAGTAGGAATAACTATTCTTATATTCCAATTCACCATAAATCTCAGAACTACTAAACAATAACTGAGGATTTGATGAAAAATCTCTTCTAACAGAGCAACAGGCATCTTTTCTTTCCAGTGAAGACCTGCACACAGGCAGAGAGAACTCATTCCCAGCACACAGGATAACTTCAACAAGGGAGCAGATTGCCAAGAAAACCTGGCTTTACCTTTACTATATTTCTGCCTTCAAAAATGTGCAAAATGGGTCCTCCAGGTTTTGGGGCCCTGATTTCCACATCCAGGCCAGCATTTTTTTTGCAAAATATATAGGCTGTAATTGGCCCCATATTCCTGTAGTGCAGAAAAAGTAACTGACAAAAGAGGAGGCTGCAGCTTTCAGTACAGTATTTAGTCTTTAAAAAGCACTTCAAGGAATGAGAAACGTTTTGAAGAAAAATTGTAAAGAATTTGGAGCCTTATTGCTTGTGAGTGTGTTGAGAACTTTTGCTAAAACATCTGTCCTTTGAGAGTGCTCTTTCTCCTGAAAAGGGCAACTGCCTCACTTCTGCTGATTGTATTTACAAAGGGCAAAGCGAGGTCTTGCTGCACCTTTAATGCACAGCGGCTAGTGGCAAATCCTGCTCTTTCATAAATCTCAGCATTCCTCGTGGTGTCTGCTGTCAGGATCGATGAGGAGTAAGTGCCTGGGCTGCAGGGCCGTGGGAGGGTGGCGTGGCTCCTGCAGTGCCACACGGAGCCAGGCACGGAGTGCCCCAGCACCGCTGGCGGGGCGGGGGGTGCCCGGGGAGGCGGCCCCGGCTCCCTGCACTGGGGACAGCACCGGCTCCTCGCACAGCCAGCAAGCAGGGAAACATGAGGGATGGCTGTTAGGGGCCACAGCTGAGTCATCTGTAATATAATCATAAGGAAACACACATTTTTCCTGAGAGAAAATCAATAGAACTTTGCACTTTTCCTTGTAATATTTCCAGTCTGCGCCATCAGCTGCAGCTCGCTCACAGTTATACTGCCATAAATTCACTGCAAGTTAATGGATTTCCACAAAAATGAATGGATTTACAGCACTGTAACAGAGCTGATGCCAGAGCCATGCACATGTAAAAATACACGGAACAAAAGGAGTTTGATAGCACACAGGTGACCTTCAAAGTGCCAAGACCTAGCAAGTAAAAAACAAAATTATCTCGTTTCCGGTGTGCTCCTTTCCTGGCAAAATTCCAAAGGAAAATGGAGCCTGCAGTGCTGAAAGCTTCGCTCTGCGTGGCAAGAGGGCCAGACCCACTGAAGGGAAGATGGGTGAGTGAGCAGCTTCACGCTGTGATGGAGAGTGCAAAAGACTCTCTGAACATGTCATTTGTCATTTCCTGCATAAAACATTTTGGAGCCCAGTCTCACTTAGAATTAGTAAGTAAGTAAATAATGTGCTCCCAAACTTTTGTGTCAAAACTAGGTTGGTTAATGTATGAGCTGCCTCCGTTGCATTTGTTACTGCACAGCAAATTTCATGCTTAGCCAGAGGCTGGCAAAGTTCATTTATTCATTATCCCCAAACTTTGGGCAGTTATTATTCAAGCTCCTCTAGTACATCTATTTAATAAGAAGGGAACAGAAAATTGATGGGATCAGAAATGTTAAAGTCTTAATTAATGCTTTTAGCAAAGACTGATTGGAGGGGGTTGTTGTGAGAATATTAATGTGCAGCAAGCGCGTGTCTGGCTGGTGTCACTGGGCGTGGAGAGGGCTGTGCCAGCCCTGCCCAGGGAGCTCAGTCCTCTCAGCCCCTTGAGCTGTGGGCCTGCGGGACATCACCTGCATCACCCTGGGGGCTCTGTGTCCCCAGGTCAGGGAAAACCAGAGCTGCAAGCCATGGGAGAACTCCAAAATACTGCCGTGTGCAATTTACTGCTGCTGATGAATAAAGAGAACATTTAAATGGTAAAACATTCACTTACAGCTCAGTAAAAATAGGGGATTCCATATTCTCTGGTGTTTCTGGGCTTCTGTGGTGTTTCTGTCCCCCAGCAGCCGTGCAGTGCTGCAGATCCTGTGCTGTGATGGGGCTGCCAGGCAGCCGGGGGCTTTGCTGTGGGCATGGGGGGACCAGGCCTGGGTTTTGTTCATGCAGGAGCAGCTACAGTTATTACACAGGCAAATTAACAGGTCTTAAAGGGAACAAGGTGAAGGCTGGAAGAATCCCAGCAAGGCAGGCCTTGAGGGACCCCTGCCATCAGCCTGTCCTGCCCAGCGCAGCAGCAGCCGTGTGATGTGACAGGGATGGGAAGAGGGAGGGAGGGCAGGGCAGGGGTTTGTTGCTGGTTTTAGACCATGTTTTTAAAACCCAGCAACCTCTGCTGAGTAAAGGTGGATAACATTATAAATGAAGCAGGTCAGGGACAATATGTGCTTCAAATCTGCAACAATGGCAATCCAAAATTTATCACTGAACAAGGTGGCTTTTTTTAAGGATCCATGCTCATGCCAATGAATGAATTGAAATCTCCTCTTTCTCCTCTGGTGAGTGCCCACCTTCTAATGACAGCAATTATGGACATTCCAAGTAAAACACAGTTATATTAAGAGTTGAATCGAAGAGGACTGTGATGTAGAGTTAGTTAATGGATTTCCCTATTTGTTGCATATAGATTTCCTTTCCTGTTATTATTGAACTGTTTCTTAAATCTCATATGGAAAATCATCTGTAGTGTAACACAAACTAAATTACCAAGATTGTCATATATAATTCAAAAACGTTTACAGTTCAATTAAAGATTATACTTTTCCAATAGGAAATTTTTGGAATAAACTCTGGGGAAGATGGGAAAGGGCATATCACTTTTTTTTCTATTCCATGACCAGACTTGTCCAAAACTTTAATTCATCTCTGTGTTAGTATTACCCTTCAAATAAGAAGGAACAAGTTAAGTCCTTGGGAGTATTATGCAGGATGAAAAAACAGATGACCACATAAAATGGGTTCTTATTTTTTTATTTTCTTGTCATCTTTCTTGGAATATGAAGTAAATTATTTTTTTAATAAACTAGAATAGGAATTCTTCATTACTAAATATTTTTCAGGCTTTTAAGTTGCTCTGACAATCCAGTGAGTATCACGACTCATTTTGGGTTTTAGGGTGATTGACATAGTACCTAGGCAGGTGTTGATATTTAGGCTGACAGTCAAAGTCAACTGTTTGGTGAAAATTAGTAAGATATTTCTGATTTGCAAGTGTTGTGTTTTTATAACAGCTTTTCATTATTTTCTTCTTTTTTTTTTTGACAGAGTCTTTCTGTATTAACAGTCTACACAGGACATGAGACTTAGCTCTAAATTCCCATGGCAGAGCCTCTTTTTAATGTATATGCTGTAATTTATTTACTTACTGTTCTGGACGGTTGCCTTTCAGTGCTTCCAGAGTTGTCAGAGTTGATCCAAGTGATGGATACCTGTCAGTGTGTCATTAATCAACTGTCTTTGCAGTTTTACAAATGTGTCACCAGCCCCAGAGCAAGAGAGTCTGTGCTCTTAGGCTGGGTATGAGGAAGGTCAGTGCCAGGACTCTGACACCCCCTTGGTTTGACTCATCCTTCCCCCACAGGAGCAAAGTGGTGGGTGGCTGTGACCGAGAGAGGAGCAGCTTGGCCAGATCTTAGCCAAGGATCCGAGAACTGAATTCCCCCTTGGGACACGTGCCCTCTCCTGGCATCAGGCAGCCCTGGGCTGGGGGACGGTCTGTACTCTGAGACAGGCACTCAGAGAAGCAGTTTTCTGGAGCTTATGGAGCTTCACCAACATGGTGAGGAAGATTCCTAAGTTGTCTTTCCCTGTTTTCTGGGATCCCCTCAAAAGCACTGAAAGCAGGACAGCAGGGGCTGTATTGCCAGGCCTCCAGAGCCATGGCCAGTGCAGCTCAGGAGAGCTCTTGCCCTGTGTCCCAGTGCACAGCTCAGCCTCACACACTCTGGTCTGGCAGCACAGCCAGCACTGCTCCCACAGCTTTGGGCAGCCAAGGACAGGGGGAGCACAAGGAAAAGCCACCCGTCGCTTCCTGAAGGGACCCTCAGGTGCCTCAGGCTTTAAAAGCCTGTTTTCTCTAGATAAACGAATCCTGTGTCTCTGACAGGAATCAGGATGCTGCTGAAACACCCCCCACTGCTGTCCGGAACGTGCACTGCTCTGAGAAGCCAGCAGGGCCTACCCAGTGTGCCTGACTCTGGCTGAGCCAGGCCCTGCGTGAGCTCCGGAGCTGCGCTTGTTTGGGAATGTTGGTAAGCCTTTGGACAAAGACAGTGTACACATCTAAATCCAAGTCAGGCCAAGGAATAACTGTACTGAGGGATGATCTAGGCTGAACCATGTCTGAGAGTGATACCCATTACCCTGAGGGGAATGCAGCACTTGAGAAGTGCACAAGAGAAGCTAAAGGCAACAAAATCAAATGAGACAATGAAAATTTACAGTTTGATTAAGGAAACATCAGTTACTTTATGGTCTTTACCAAATATACTCATGTTTGTTATTCATTTATGCTAATTCAGTGCAAGACAGTAAAAGTACAATCATTCAGTGCTACAAATAATGATAATAGTGTAATCCATTTACAGAGTGCCTGGATATAATTTCAAATTTTATAGTATAGTGGTATGAAAGTCTCAAGTTAGTTAAATGCACAGCAAGGTGCTAATTGCAATCCTGGTTCGAATGAACCTCAGTTTATGGTTAAGTCACTGATAATGACTTTGCACCCAAGCTAGCCAAGTCCCATGCAGCCAGACTCCTTTTGACGTCTTTTAATAATTAATAACCCTGACATTTCAGTCTCTAGAAAAGCAAGCAGGGTTTGACAAGACAGGAAGACCAAAACTGAATACCTACCAGTGCAGGGGGGTTCTGTCCTTGCGGCCACCTTGCAGTTCCCCAGCACACAGGGACAGACAGAAGGTGGGCTCTGCCCTCGGGAGCAAGGGCTCCCGCCCCAGCAAAGAGCAGCCAGCAACCACACCAGGCACCTGTCAGAACTGGAGCTGTAACATGACTTAATATCAAGGCTGAATAAAAGAAACTAATTCCAGCTTGCCACAGTGTCAAATGTGAGTAGCTGAACTTTTTGCAATATTTTTTAAGAACATAAACTCCCTTTATGAACCCGAGTTAATTATTTTATGGCTAGAGAGGTCTTATGCTACTTATGCCAGAGTAAAGCATTTCACTAAAGAAAACCACCTCAAAAGCAAATGCAAGGTGCTTTGCTGGGTTCAGAAAGTGTTCGTCAACCTGCTCGTAAATGTACATGGAAAAGTCAACCCAGTTTAGGCTCATTACCCCTAATTCAAACCTTGCCACTGCAGGATTTTGGAGCAGAGCAGCAACAGAGAAAGCACTGCTCATGTTCAGGGCCATGAAAATGCCTTGTGTTCACCCAGCATGTTTCCCTTCATTCGGTGCTCATCTGTTGCTCCTGGCATTTGCAGACCTTGGGAAAAACATCCATCCGGTTTGTTGTTTACAGGTGGGAGTGGGACAGCAAAATGGTGAGGAGGGGAGGCAGAGTGGGGAGCCCTGGGGGCCCCTTGCCTGGGGAGACAACCTCACCTGCTGTGGAGTCTCAGGAGAAGGGGCACACGTGCTGCACGGCCTGCACAGCGAATGTGCTCAGCAACTTCTGTGGTCACACTGAAGCCAGTTAGTTTTATTTTAGCAACACTTAACATTCCCAAAACAGCCGGATGGAGCTCAAGGAGATGGGTGAATAAGCAGGAGTAGCATGATTTGATGCAGCTCAAAGTTGCCCTTTGCTCTAAAACAAGCTTTTCTCAGTGGAGAAAAAGTGTGTGCTTTTTCTTCACGTGCTGAACCAAGGAGCAAATAAGGTGTTTTCCCAAATAAACAAAGTGATAATGGTTTTTGTCATGCATCCCTAGCTAATTGAGGTGTTATGAAATGCATAATTCCAATGCTATCTAGCCTGAGGGCTTAAAGAAAAGCTTAAGTCTGCCTGCAAAGCAGAGTGGAGATAGCTGGTGTGACAACTGCCTATCAGGAGGCTGCAGGCTTTCGCACCAGCGCGACACCGGGGCACTATCTGATTGCAGCTCAAATTCTGCCCACAGTCCTGCCTGCTGCGTTCAGAGCAGGTACCCGATGGCCAATAAGGCATTAAAGAGTCACAGTGTACAGCTTATTTCAGGAGGAAGTATTTTAACAGCACAGGGGACTGTCACGCATGCATTAAGAAAACCAGGACACAGCATACCAAATTCAGTTTAGCTGCAGTAAAATAATTTTAACAGAGCAATGCTGACCCCAGCTACTGAATGGTGAGACCTGGCTTTTGCTTCACAGGTGAGATTAGGTTTTTCTGGTTTGTTTTCTTCCCTGTCTCTTTGTATATATGTATATATCACATATCTATAGCATATATTCACATAAATATAGCATATATTTAGTATTCAGATGTTTGAGATAAAACTTCAACATTTTAGAGAGAGAAATGTCCTTCAAGCTCAGCAGCACAACTGGAGTCTCAAGGAAATAACATTTGCAAGTGGGAAGTAGCCCCTGCTGTGCAACCCTTTCACTTTGTTATATTGCAATATATTTTCCTACTTTTTATGTGCCTGGTTCATGTGACCCTGCCAGTATGTAAAAATGGTTGTTGACAGTTTCTTTGTTTTGGTTTTATTATAATGTAATTTATGGGATGCTGAAAGTCTGCAAGTACTTGTACTTGACTGACATTTCTCTGCAGTCAAAAGATTGCTCTGTATACTTGACTGAGATTAAAATGGGTAGACTGTGTATAGCTGTATCCTGCTTTGAAAGTGCAGGATTGGAAGGCTTCCATTAAATTGTTATTTTCAGTTATTATTAGCTCCTAAATCAGTTAACATAATTCCTTTCCATAATGAATGCACAGCACTGTAAGCCTAAATGCCATATTTTCTATTGATCTACTTCCACAACCTGTTTAGTGAAATAATTAAAATGATTTACAAGGCTGACCCAATATCTTAGCGGTTTAGTAAATCACGCTGCCATGTGGGAGGCTCAGCTGGTTTTGGAGCACAGCTCGCGGCAGCAGCAGGACCTGGGAGCGGAGCTGTTGTGCCGTGCCTGGAGATGCGCCGGGCTCCGGAAACGCCTCCTCCGGCACTCCGGGAGAACGAGGGCTCCGGCTGCTTTGCTCAGTCATCACCTCTGCTCAAAGTAGGGAAATTTCTTAGTGCCACCCGGCGAGAGCAGGATCCGAGCTGCAATCTGCAGAGAATGTGTCTACACTGGCAACTGGAACATCCCTGTTTTCTACCCCCGGAACTGACCCTAGATGTCTGTGTGGGCACTGAAAATGTCTCAGCTGTTTGGTATTTTAACGTGAAAGACAATGAGGGAAGTTATTCTGTCTACCTTCTTTATGTTGTTTTAATTCATAAGAAAAGGACAACACACAATATCTGTGTTTAAATGCCAGGGTTATGGAAGGACTCGGTATGGTTCATTAGTGTCAAGGCAAAGACACACCGGGGCATTGCCCCAGTGACCCTTAAAATCCCTGGAAGTCACTCCTCAGGCTTCAGGGAGGGCTTCATTAAGATGATCTCTTCAGCACAGGACCCCTCCTGTAATGACAGGACCTCTCCTGACTCCTCCATGCCTCCCCCAGCTCAATACAGGCAAACACACAGGGCTGATGCTGGTAGGACTTCCAGGACAATCCTGGGTTTGTTCCTAGCTCACCTCCCAGGGTCACGGAAACACCGAGAGCCCTCGGAGCAGGGGCAGACGGACACTACAGCAGTGCCTGGCAGGAAACACAGCAGGCAGAGTGTGTAGCAATAGTGGTAAGAGCAAATTAAAGGTACCACTCATGAGAAGGGTGGATTTTGACAGCTGCAGTCTGGAACAAAAGGGATTGAGGTGACTTCTGTGGGATCAGGGCAATGGCTGTAAAGCAAGGAGTGTGCAGCCAGGGCCAGCCCTCGTGGGGATCACATGCCCTCAGGGTCCTGCCCTGGCAAGTCGTGCAGGGAACACATCCCTTAGGGACACGTGTGCAGGAAGGAAGGACACAGACCTCCATCCTGGAAAGACAGAGCCCTGACATAGCTCTGAAATCAGTCAGCGTTTAAGACACCACTTTTAATGCCTCTACTAGCAATCCTTGAGCAAGCCTTGACCTTGCTTTCAGCATCTAGTATATTTTTTTCAGTTCTATTATTTTGCATAATTACACAAAGACAAATTACAAAAACGTCCTGCAAAAAAAACTTTAAAATTTGAAGACAGCTGTTGGATGCACTTTGCAGCAGATGTCATTATCTTCCTTCCTGACCCTGACCCACAACCACTTCTATTTTGCTTTAAATGGACCTGTAATTTCACAACATGTATTCAGCTGGAACTATTCTTTTTGTTAAATAAACTTTACTCTTGTGCTGACTGCTCCAGGCTCTGAAAGAAACACTTCTTCCTTGTGACTGTTCCAAAACGTAGGTCTGAAATTCAAAAAAAAATAAGTGTTGGTAAATGGACTATAATCATACTGAAGGGCAAGTGAGTATTTCTCCTCCAAGGCAAAAGAAAATAAAGGAAAATCTGCTTTGCTTCTGCTGCCTCAATGCTGATAATTTTACAGATCAGAGGGCTTTTTTTAGAAAGAAGCTTGCTGTGCTGCAGTGTGTGTTTCAGCGCTGAAATACTTAGAGTCAAGCCCTTAATGTCACACTTAGAGGTGCGAATCAGGGCCTCATTTCATGTCCCCAGCAGCACCCGGCAGCCGAGGGCCCTGGCACACAGCACCACAGGCTCCGGCAGCTCCGCCGAAGTGTGCACCGGGAGGGGCATGTCCATCCTCTAATGCAGACAGCTGCGCACGTGGGAGCTCAGTGCCCGTGACAAATAGCACTGAAGAGACACAGGGTTCAAAAACGACCTCAGAGAGGAATGATAACACACAAACACCCACTCCTGAGTGCACAGTGGGGTCACAGCCCCCTCACTGCCTTCCGCCGCAGGAGAACATCTCCCCCGCTTCAGTGTCTGTCTGGCCTCAGGGCTCGTTTCTTCCAGAACAGGACAACCACAAACCAGAAGGAGGTGGGCAGCTCTGTGGCTAAAGCTGATGGGGTCCTGAGCAGCAACTCACTCAATGCCCAAAGCCTGGGCTGTGGTTCTGTTGGTGACTACCAGCTCTGTTGGTGATTTCCAGCGTTCTTTTACATGCAAGTCTGCCCCTTCCTGCAGCTCCCCTGTGTACCTGCCAAAGCATCCTTGAGCTTACTGTAGTCCCAAATAACCGCTGTTCTTCCCGTAGTGGGATCCACCCCTGCAGCAGGGGCGAGGGAACACTCATGTAACTCTGAGAAATCCTTTAAACCACAGCAACACAGAGCGACTCGAGCTACCTGCTAACTAGAACTCTGTACTTAGTGAGCTGTGGCAAAGCCAAGGAGCCCCTGGCAGCTGTCTGCAAGTGTGCTTTTGGTGAGGTATAAGTCTGTGATTAGTTAATTCTGTTTAGAGAATATGTTTAGATTAAACATTTCCTCTCTCCCATTTTCACACACTGTTCTGTTTTTAACAAGTATAAGGTGCTTAATAATCTCTACCACCTGAAGTAATCACTGGCAGGATGAAAGCTCTCCCCCTCCCACCCTTGCCATTTCGTCCCACTGCAAAATGTATAAATTAATCCCATGCTAAAATTAACATATATTGCTGAGGCAAATGAATTGGCATCTCCATGTATATCTATTAGCTTCCAGCATTTCCTGAGAGGGCTTTCATTTAATTACCAGCCTGACAGGCTAACTCACTCCCGAACTGCAGCCACATTTATTACTTTTATCTCCTTGGACACCTGCCTCTCTCCGTGGTTTATCAGATTTCTACTGAAGAGAGGGACAGAATATTTTCCATTGCGCCAGGTTATTGTTCCTTTAAAAGGCACTTACTAGAGCACTGACCTCAAACAGGGGGTGTTTTTGGCTAGCTTTTGGATGTGCTTTTTTCATTTTCAATTATCAAAGCACTGCAGCAGCGTTAACCCCCTCGCTGCCCCACCACACTCCAGCAGCTGTGAAGAAATGGAGTTACAGACAGGGAGCTGAAAGCCTCATTGCTAGCTCTGTGTCAGCTGCTGACCACTGCTCATAAAGACCCTGCCTGCACTGCGAGTCCAAGCCCTCAGATGCTGTGACTGCTTTCCACACTCCCAGGGATGAAAACTTCAAGTGGAAAAGCCGAGAGACTCCTGAGCACAGCTCAGTGCCCTCCACTGCAGTCCAATGAGAGAGGTTCACCTGAATTCATCTCAGTGGTTTGGGTTTGGGTCACACTTTATACAGACACTGATGCCTCTATAATTAGTTGATTACATGCTAATGTAAATACAAGGAACATTATCAAAATAATGCTGCCTCCATAGCATAGTCACAGGCAGCATTATGAGTTATCAGTACCCCACGTGAGTGTGTACCACTCCGTAACAGCTGGGAATTGCAGCTCTCCTCTTGGATTGCCTCAGGCAGCAGCTCAGGACCCTGCTGGTTCAGGCGCTGACTGTGGCAACGGGGCTCATTCAGCCCAGTTCCAACAGGCAAATAGTTTCCACTTGTTTTTCTCTGGGTCACTCTACCTGAGGCACACAGGTCCCCTGGGCAGGACTCTGGTGAGCTGGTGTGCTGTGACAGACACAAACCAGCGGGGCCTGCGGCTACGTGGTGCAGGTGAGCCCTTCCTGTGTGTGCACTCAGCAACTGCTTCCTTTGGAGGGGCACAAGCTGGTTTGCTTTGTTAAACGGAATGGCTCACTCCTGACCGCCCCAGCATGCTGCTTCCAAAGAGTCTGGCAGGAACAGGGCTTTGCTGAGAGTGATACCTCTGAGGAAGATGCCTCATTACAGAGGAAAAATGAGAAATTTGTATCTGTTCAATTAATGAACCTTTTCAACTTTCTTGGGATTTCATCCCGGTTCTAACTCCAGGCACGCTGGTTGTTTGGCATGAGGCACCTGCTGGCTGGGAGCTGTGCAGGAGGCAGATGTTCTGTGGACACTGTTCTGTGGCTGCAGCCTCCTGCTCCCTCGAGGGTTGGGGTGTCAGAGGCAGCACCCACGGTCCCAGCCAGAGCCCCCTGAACTGCAGGGTGCCCCCGCCCAGCTCTGACCCAAGCACCTGCTGGGAAACACAGCAAAAGATGCTTCAGTGAGACACAAATTATTTTAACATACCCCTTTTATTTTCAATGCACCTGTATTATTTTCAAATTTTAATGAATTATGTTAATTTCATGTAGTTTAACCAAACCCAAATGAAAAACATTAAACTAGTCAATCTGCTATAACTCCAATGACTACTATTACTTTCTAATTTATTATCCTTAATACTCATGTTTGCGTCATACATCCCTATCACATATGAGTCAATGTTAATTAAGTTTTAAAATAGAATATTCAACGAGATCTAAATGAGACTCAAAGCATAACAAAAGTAATGACTGTGAGACAGACTGTCATGGAGTAATACACGAATGCCGAATGCTGGTACTAATTAGTAAATACAAGCTGTTCAGGAGCAGAAGTGGTGCCTGTTGTGCTGATGTGTGTTTGGCTCATACGTGATCCCAGCATGCAGGGAAACCAAATGTCAGCTGCCAAAGCGTCAGCTTTGACGGTTACTCTTTTGGGGAGCAAGTGTTGCTATTTTAGCACTGCTCTGTGGGGCAAGGCTGGGTAGTTGTAGTTTGCACGTAGTTATCTCCAGGTATTCTAAGGTTGCCCATATTTTAAATATTTTAGGATGGATATAGCTTCTTATTTTCATATAAGAATATACTGGTGTTTAAAAAGTGGCCTCCTTAACTTGTGGTGAAATTGAAGTCCATCAAAATCCTCTTTTCACTGATAATGTTACTGTGATGCAGAAGAGGTTGGTGTATGGGGGAACTGGAGTCCTCTATGCCAAACCAAGCTGCAAACAGGCACATTTCTTCCAAAGAGGAAACAATTTGTGAACTTTCTTTTTTTCTTTTTACTTGAAACAGTGAGCTGCAGTCCAACAGCACTGTACAGACAGTCTCGGGCTGCCCCCTAGTGTGAGCAGCTGCAGGGCCAGGGCACTGCCTGCGGAAAACCTGCCTCATTTCACAGTTTGCTTTTTAAAGCCCAGCTTTTAAATCATCGGGATTTTCTGAAAACATTTTTGGATTATTATTTGCTTCTGACTTCTGTACCACCAAGATCTATTTGGATGATGTTTCTGAGTGCTTCCTTGTTTCCGTCGGGCACAGACAAGCCAGTCTTTTGTCTGTGGCCTGAAGAGGCAGCTGCGATTCGAGATGAGAAGGAGCCAGGACTGCAGGGAAATAATGAGCTGGGAAGGACAGTTTATCAGCTTGGGGCGGGGGGAGAACACAGTGACAAGCCATGAGTTAAGGGCGAGCTGATAAAGCAGAAAAATTAATGGGAAAATATATGGAAAAGAAACATTTGAGGGATACAGGGTACTTGAAAAGATGATGCTCATCAGTCAACCACAGCCATCTAAAATCAGTCAACCAAGCCCCTACTGCAAGAGTCTGGGCTTCCACACACAAACATTGCAAACCTTCCTCTAGCAAACTTAGACTGACATGAGGAGAAAATTCAGGCTACTCATGTCAAACACTCTGCCCATCCACCAGGCTGGACAGCAGCTTTTACCCTGCCCACCCACCACCCCCAGACATGACCCTTTCCTACACAGGTTTTTCCAGGGAACCCCGAGTACCAACTCCCTGGAGAGGTCCCACTGACGGCCGGGCACTGCCCTGGCTGCACAGCCTGTGCTGGGAGGAAGTAGATGTGCAGGGCACAGTCTGCCAAGGTGCCCTAAAACTGCTGGCAGAGGGCTCCCTCCAGGCCCAAAGGAGATGTCGGGAGCAGGACACCAAGGCCAGGCACAGGCAACAGGTGGTGGGATGGTGGCAGGGCTGACACAGCCGGCTGGACACTGCTTCAGAACAGCCATGGGACAGGGGTGGGAATTGTATCAGCAGCTTAATATCTGGATAGAGGAAATCAGATCAGAGGGCTTTAAATGGAAATTATTTTCACCAGTACAGATGTCCCTAGGGACCAAATTCAGCTGCTAATACAATTTGGCCAAGAGGAATAAACTATATTGATCTTGAGAGCTCAAATGCTTGCTGAGACAGTCCTTCTACAGAATTACGGTGTTTAGTCCCTGTATCACTGACAGTCAGCAAAAGTATAACAGTGATTATAGCAGTGACATTTTACACACACCAGTTAACTACATGCTCATCTCTCACTTCGGTTCATAATTACTCTTTTTTAAAAAATCATTGATCTGCTGTTCTTGTGTCGCACAAATATCTTTCAGTACTGTCTGGTAACTCCACATCTCAAGTTTTAGCTTTCTGTGACAGTCACTATAAAGCTCATTCTGTATTTGTTCCCCAGCCTGGCCTGCACACAAGTATTTGCCCCTCACTGCAGTTCAGCAGCCCTGACAGGTACAGCAGTATCCTTCCCTGCGGCACACAGGTAGATTGTGTCCATGCAGGGGGTTTGCATAGCTGGGTGGTTTTATTAATATTTTTGAAGAGCGATAAATAAAGCCATACTTACATTTAATAGGATAAGAAATGCCAGTGTTGGCACCTTTAACTTAATATTAATTATATATATATATATTAGGGAATTGTATCACTACAAACCTATTCCAAGGTGTTTTACTTGAAGTAAAAAGCTTCAAAGCTCAAAGACAGGTAGAGCAGGTGATGCTGCACCTCCCAAAACATGCATTACAGTTATTTTGTTGGCATATTTCCACATCACTTTATATTCACATCCTACTTGCCTTCCCTCATTTCTCTGAGCCCTCTTTTTCTTTTCTACAAACTGCCTTTGCCTATTTTCTGGTTTCTCAGTTTCTTTGCCTATTCTTTCTCACGTTTATTTGATGTGTCTCCACTCCTGACGCAGAGCCTTCTTGCTGGGACACACACTAGCGCGCCGATCTCGCTCCCTCAGACATTATATCTGAAGATAAATTGGGAAATGAAGATGTAGAGCTGTTGGAAAAGACTGGTTTCCCCAGGCACCAGTTTAGCCTGGATCATTGGATTTACAACCCCAGCACCGCCAACACTGATTTGACTATTAATCCCTGAAGTGCCCTAGGAATTGCAGCATAAATCCAGTGAAGGAGCACTCATACGGCCCTAAAGACCCATATTGCTTATCCTGGTACTTCATTCATGAAAACGGATCTCCTCGTGGTAGCAATGACAACTCAAGGAATCCAGGCTTTGTAAGACAAAGAGATCCACTTGCTGTGGTAATAATGTACTTAAGTGCCAGGAGGTCTGTGATACAAACCAGCTGTGTCCATGCTTAATACTCTGCAGAGACCAGCCCTTTCCTCTTTACACACATCCAGAGTGATCTACTATTTCATTCCCTGTTAGGGATCACTTTAATACCTTAGTGCCCCACAGTAGCACTCAACTAAATCATTGTTTCCTATACCTTGCCTCGGTAATTCCCTCCCCAAGTATCCTTTACCAAGCAGTGCTTAATTATCTGCTAAGCCAGTATCACCACGTGACAAGAATATAAATCCCTTCTGTATTTGGTGAACAATCATGCCTGAGCAGAGGACTGCAGAAGTTGGGACAAGGCTGGCAAGGAAAAGGAATTGGCCACTCTGCTTTCAAGGCACCTCTGTGTTGTAAGTGAGCAGGACTTTGTCCTATCCTGGGAGGAAAGAGGCCCTGACACGTCAGAGCAGGTAAACCTCACAGCGAGCAGCACCTTCCTGATGGTTTGACCTTGATTGATGGAAACATGGGGGCAGACTTTAACCAAAGATCTCACACGGCTGGATGCGCAGCTCCAGGCAAATTTGACACACTGAGAGCTACCAAGAACAGAGCCAGGCACTGCCTGCACTGGCAGCGAGGGCTACAGCTGGAAAAGCATTGAAGGACAGGATGGGACTAGGAAGAAACTTCTGTCTCCTACCAAGGGAAGTGGAATGGAAGGAACTTTGGTAGGGGGCAGAGAGGGTGTGCGCCTGCCACGGCCCCCGGAGCTCGGGCAGTGGCTGGCTCCAGCACCACATCTATAAATCCTGGGTAGGGGAGATCTCCAGAACAAATGAGGCAACAGAAGTGGGATGTGAGGGGACTGTAGGACGGAAAGGTGGAAACGGATGTCCCAGCATCTCTGGTGGGAGTGACTGCAGGATGACAGACAAATGAAGATTGACTGCCCTTGCCTTGGCACCTCCGCGCGGCGCTGCGGGCTTTGCACGCCCCGCACACAATAACGATGGACAAGCGCAGCTCCCGGTGCGTTTATCCCGGAGCGTTTATCCCGGAGCGTTTTTTCCGGCGCGTTTCTCGGCGCGTTTCCCGGCGCTCCCGCCCCCTCACGGCGCTTCGGACACCGGGGCCCGCCGGCTCCCGCGGGCGGGGGCGCCGCCTGCTGGCCACGCCGGGGAGCGCGCTGTGCGCAGGCGCCCCCGCGGCGTCATCGTCCCGCGCCGGCAGCGCCGCGACGCCATGGAGGGTGAGGGAGGGTGAGGGACGGGGGGCGAGGGAAGCGAGAGGGATGAGCGGGGAGCGGTGCAGGTGAGGGATGGGGGGAGAACGGTGGAGGGCGGATGCCGGTGGACGATGGAAGGTGAGGGATGGGGTGCGGGCACCAGTGGGCGATGGAGAGGTGAGAGGTGCAGAGTGGGCTGTGGAGGGTGAGGGATGGGCTGAGCCCCGCGCCGTCGTGCCTTGCAGGGCAGCTGTACCGCCGGCTGCCGCCCGAGGAGAGCGGGGACCTGCGCCTACAGGTACGGACGAGCCCCGGCCCGGCGGGACCCAGCGGGGGCGGCCCCGGGAGCAGCGTGTTCCGCCCGGAGCGCCCGTCCGGGAGCGGCGTGCGGGAGTTACCTGGGCATTCCCACCCTTACACGGACTCTTAAACCCCCGTTAGGCACCAGAGGGACGGGGTGGGTCGGGTCCCTGGCTACCGGGTAAGTCCCGCTCGGAATGCTCCTTTTCAAACGAAATGCAGGAATGGGCTTTTTGTCCAAAACGGACTCGTGAGTCCCACACCGGGATGGACCCGAGGGCTGGGGAATGCCCGCGCTCGGCGCTGCGCGCAGGGGCTTCGGCAGGGGAACATCTGCCTTCACTGGCACAGATCTCCCATTCCCATGGAGATTTTGCCAACTTGATTAAACCACTAGTCAGCAGCACATTCTAATTTAATTAAAACGTGCTATTTTAAAGTGTCTCTTAATATGTCTTTAGCCCCAGAGCTCAGAAAAAGCCAAGACATTTGTACATGCCTTCCTGAAGCGTAGCATGCCCAAAGTGAAAGATGACGCACTCCAGGACATGTTAACTCGGAAAGCTGTAGTTCTTGAGCATTATCCCAAAAAAAAGACCAAGCAAAAGAGAAAGAAGACAAAAGGTTTTACTGCCAAGCAGAGGCGAGAGCTGCGTCTGTTTGAAATTGAACCTGAACAGCAAAGGTAAGACCTTAAATGCCTTCTCTTTGTAGTAAAGTGGAAGTACATCAGAAGTATGTAAGAGCAGCAGCACATGCATGTGGTAGGAACACTTCGGTATGTAGTGTCAGTCTGAGACACTATTCATGTCATTTCACCATGAGGAAACAGCTCTGTGGTCTGTATAGGTGGAGATTCATTTGTGCTTATTTCATTTTGTGTACCTAAATATGACAAGAGATCAAACTCAAACACAGCCACCTCTGGTTTCAGTTCTTAAAGTTAGGCTGTCTGTGACCAGAGTCAAAATTCTGCGTAAGATCCCTCAAACTGATGCATGTTGAATGAAGCCCCTGCTTTGCTAACATAAAGTGGGAAGATAAAAGAGTAGAAATCTCTTCAGTCTTAGACGTAGCCTGATTCTCTAAAACACATCACTGCTTTGGGTGGATAGAGAGGAGAATACTTTGTGCTTGTTTTATAAAGTAAACCAGCTGTTTGGAGTGGGTCACCTTACAGGGTAACTTAAGAGCGGGTTACGTAACTTACAAATGTCAGTCTTACCTGTTGGAAATACAGATTACTTCAGTAACCAACCAATAGGTTTTTTTATAACTAAATTTTGTATAATACTTGTTGTCTTTTTTCCTGCAGATACGCTATCTTCCTCCCACTCCATGAGCTCTGGAAACAATATATCCGAGACCTGTGCCATGGGCTCAAGCCAGATGCGTACGGTGACATGTTTTAAAATTAGTCTGGTTTTTGTACAGTAGATACTTCCAGTTTTATTGAGTTTCTGCATAAAACACTGTGGTTAATGGATAAGGATATGTGCTATTTCTGTAAGCTTGGACTGTGATTACAATAGTCATGGTCACGTTTTGTAAATCTGACTTTCCATATGATTATTTTTCGTCCTCTCTGATCCCCTTCTCTTCTTCAAGGCAACCCCATATGATTCAGGGCAAACTGCTGAAAGCTGATCTCCATGGAGCTATTGTTACAGGTATTCTGTTTGTTTGCTTTTACAATATCCTCTGAAGTTAAGTAGATGCTCCTGTAGTTCAGGTGCTTATTTTTAAATTCCTTTCAGTATCATTAACTCTAGAATCACATAGTTGAGATCACACGTTGATGAATTATTTCTCCTTAAAATGCTAATTACTTTTCAACTGCTCTTGAAAATCATGTTGTTGGTTGCAAAGGTGAGCTGTACATTTTACCAGTGATTACTGTAAGTGCATTATTTCAGAATACTGCAAAGTAATTTTTAAAATCATGAGGCAACAGAAGAGCAAATAAACTGCATCTGAAATTTTCTAATACATGTTTCTGTTCTTTCAGTTACAAAATCAAAGTGTCCCTCTTATGTTGGAATAACAGGAATCATTCTACAGGAATTTAAACACGTCTTCAAAATTATCACTAAAGAGGACAAGTTAAAAGGTATATAAGGCATTTTTTTCCAGTTCTTTTCATAACTTGAATCATAAAAAAATTTTTAAACACACTATTCATTTTGTACCTTTGAGGACATTGATTTATATCAGTGCTTTTGGTTTTTTGCATAGAGTGAAAGAAGTCACTTACCACCCAACAGCCCAGTATCTTACCAAAAAGGCGTCTCATTAGAAATGAGCAGTTAAAAAAAAATGCAACACGTAACTGTATGCTCCTGAAAGAGGACTAACTTTGGTAATTCCAGTTAAATTTGGAGGTTTGAGTTATTTTTCTTTTCTTGCTAAAGTATAAAAACCTTGAAATGTGACAAAGCTCAAATCTGTAGGTGAATAACATCAGTGTATTTTCACAACCGGGATTTACATTAGCCCACTTTGACCAGTTTGTTTCCTTTTGCATTTTCAGTTGTTCCCAAACTTAACAACGTGTTTAGCTTGGAGATTGATGGATTCATTTCCTACATCTATGGAAGCAAGTTCCTGCTTAGAGCAAGTGAGCGATCCGCAAAAAAATTCAAGTTGAAAGGAACTATTGACCTATGAATTCATGGAAAGTCTGAAGTATTCATAGAAATGTCTGCTGTTTTCCTGCAGTTTAAAGAGCAGGTTTTCTGGCAGATTGAAAAAACAACAGCCATCTGAAATATTTATAAACCATTTATTCTTATTGAAGAATGAACAGTATCTGTCTTTAAGCAGTCTCTCAGACTGTTGGAGTTTTGTTTATTTGTGTATAATATTCTGGATTTTATTAAAGTTATAGGATTATTATTAATTATGCGACTTCGGTTTCAGTTTATAATTGTAAATTTGTACCGTGAAAATTATATCTTGTAGCTCTGTAATAAATGTTATTGTTGCCTTCTCTATAAATGGGGCTTTAGCTGCCTGTTATGTGCTTGCAGTGAGACTGCAGGTGATGACAGCTGCTCTTTATAATCGTTGTTCCTGGGCCAACATCAACATCTTTGCCTGCTGCAAGCACATGGTTTCAGCTGACAGGTTTTACCTTGAGTATGTCCTTCGCAGTGGTTTTTACAGATAACAGGTATATGTAATGTAAACATGGCAAACATGGCATGCAGCCCTGCAGGCTGTCTGCTTCCCAGTGCTTACTAATACCCTGCTGCTTTAAGGTAAAGTCTGGTATGTCTGTATGAGTAAATACACATTGCCCTGCCAGCGTGCAGGGAACGCAGCACAAAGGATGGAAGGACTTGAAGCTGGAAATTCCAAAGGTGGAAGTGACCCCCATTCAATCTCGTATTTCAATAACACACAGAATTGCCTTATGAATGTTTAACCTCTGTCCACAGAGCTATTGTGCCCTGTGTATCCTCAGCCTCTTTTTATATTTTTTACTGTGTACTTCCTTTTTTGATTGCCCAGATTACAATCTCTCATTGACTAGGCAGGTCTGAGGTGTTTGGGAGGTGGAAGTGACCCCTGTATTTAAACCACTTAACATTTTTCTGTTATGAAAGTGCTTCTGTAGTGTTTATGTTACAAATGTAGTTTTCAGAGCTTTTAATCAATTTCAAGATCAAAGGAAAGACTTGTAGCTAGGAGAAGTTTTCCCCTGTCACCACTGAAGCATTTGTAGCCAACCAGGGTGATTTCTTTAGAGAACACAGCTGCTCCTCACGTAATCACAGCCCAGAGCTGGGTAACTGGGGTTAGGAGGGCAGCTCCAGCTCTGACCTGCACTGAGGGGCACACAAGCCAGGGGAGAGCCAGAGATCATCACCACCACCAACCCCAGTCCTCTGAAAACACTAACTGGCCTTCAAAGCTCCCAGTGCCCTTCTGGGCCTCTTGCTGGGAGAGCTCACAGGAGAGCTGCATCTCCCTGGAGCGAGGCCTCTGACACAAACCACATTCACCACCACTGAGCCAGACTGCATGGCTGCAGTCACAGCATGGGCAGTACTGGTTCTCAAGAATAGACCCTTTGGAATCAGGAATTAGAAGCAGTTGGTACAGAAATAAATCTTTGTTGCAATTAGATGAAGTATTGCCCTTGAGGTGGGGAAGGCAGTGCTTTTGCTAGAGATAGGTATTTTATACAGGGAAATAGTCATTTCACACCAATGAGAATTTCTATCTGTGAAGTAAGAACCAGATATGTTAAAGTTGTTACATCAAAGTTGTTATTATTTTACCTTGCACCCATTACTCCTTTCAAAATTCTCTAAAATTAAATCTCTTGGTTTCCTGTAGGAAGTCAGAAGGAAAAACAAACAGAGTGGTAGAAAGCATAAATCATAGCAGAAACTTTCAGGACAATGACCTAGTTTTAATCTTGCTCATAATCTTCAGTGTAACATCTAATTAAGACATCTGTTAAATGCCTATAATATTAAATTAATAGGGGGAAGCTAATAGAAGTTTATTGGCAAAGTCCAGTTAATTAACATTAAGGGCCTTTAATGGAGGTCTTAAAGAGACATTAATGGGGATGCCATACAAATTGGAATTAGGCACAATCATGTCTCACTGTGCTGTGAAGGACATAACCAGTTCTACCCTATGGACACATAGATGAACAGGATACAACTTCCCATAGCTACTGGCACTTCCATTTTTTACACTATTTCAGCAACCGAAGGAGCAAACCCTGCCTGGCAGTGCCCTGGTAAGAGCAAGGCTTTCGTTATTGACAGAGAAGAGTGCCCAGGAGGTGCCAGAGGGCTCCTCAAGGTGAGCACAGCCCAGTGGCACAGAAGACAGGTGACTAATGAAGACTAACAAGGGCTGAGCAGCCCACACATTCAGGACCCTTTACTGCAGCTGGTAAATCACCTGAAGGGGCTTTTTGCCGTGACTGAGCTGTTCCAGACAGCTCCGTAACTCACTGCAGCCGAATCACCCCTGCAGAGCTGGGATCCCTGTCCACCCACCAGCAAATCAACCAACCCCCAGCCCACCCGCCTCCGGAACAGGCTCTCTGGTCACCTTTCCCTGCAAGACATTAAACTCCCCACTGCCTGTCAAGGAACTTCCTTAGAAACTGGGAAACATAAACTGACAGATCACCAGGCCTCCCCTGCCGATCCATGGCCATTCCCCATCTCTTCATTAGCTGAGACAGTAAATACTTAATGGATTTAATATTGGAAAATCGGAGAACTAATCACAGCTGTCTCTAATGTGCTTCGTCCTTCATATGTTCAACTCTGAATTGTACTCAGCAGAGACACGTTTTTTGTAATGATTTTGTACTAAACTCTCGCTAACCAGGGAATAATGAACAGCAGTGAGCAAATGTCCCACTTCCTTACACACATTTCTGCTTTCCTATTACTGTGTGTATATATTTATAACCAATATGAACTAAAACAATTGTAAGCAATTCAGATACTGACTTTTGAACACTTAAGCAAGGATAGAAAAACAAAAATCCCATAATTTCTGTTTGACACCTCAAAATAATTCATTGTAGGAAATGTTTGAAATTAAAGCCAAGTCACTCCCAAGAAAACACACAGTATTGTACTTGAGGGGGACTTCCTCTAAAAGGTGGATTACACAGCGATACAGAGGAAACCCAAAAACCTTCTGTGACTCTGAGAAACTCATTAAATCACTGAAATAACAGCAGCACACTGCTGATGTTAACTCTATATATTCAATCCACCCGGTGTTTTAGAGAAGCATAAGATAGAGCATAAAATTCTAATTCAGACCATGCTTTCAGGAAACAGCAGCAGTACTTTCTCAAAACCAGGGTGGCTCTGATTTTGTCTGAACAGGGCAACCCCTCAGCCCTTACCAGAGCAGTTCCACGTGCCCATTCCCCATAACAAATCCTCACCTTCATGCTCTTAGACAAACCAAAACCTAATAAAGCTTTTCATGCTACAACATTCACCAGACCATGGTCCCACGTACCAAGTCAAATTATACAAGAGCTGATTCCATGGAATTTCACAGAGGTTTGACCTGCCTTTGTCTCGTGCTTGCCTTCCTTAATTCCTATGGTGACTCCAATTCTAAGTCACTTTTCCTGCGTGTGATGAAAATGTGTTGTTTTGGTAAAGCAAAAATTTCCCCCAGTGTACTGGTTTAATTAAATCAATGAGCAAATATGAATTGACACCTACTTCTGCAGGCTCTGCCTGCTGGATAGGGATTATGGAGAACTGCAGAGAACCCAGCAACATTTGATACTGAACTAAGGGCTCCCCCTGTTAAGAGAGCTCTCTGCTGCTTTCTACTATTAGTCAAGTAAGGTACAATACCTTATCACCATTAAGAAGAGAAAAAAATTGAATATACAATTAGCTAAAATAACATAACTGATATGAAAAGGCACAGCCTAAACTTTACAGTCTATCCTGCCCTGCTCCCCAGCCTATTTTTAGGCTATTGCTTTTTTTTCATTCTGCTAGGAATTATTCCCATAGCACTTATTGCCAAACCACACTGACTTAAAACATGTTATTTTCATATGCTTGCAGGCACTGACCAATCTTCTAATAACCATCCCCTTCTATAGGCATTTGAACAGCATGTTAAAGATCTGCAGTCCAGGCCTATTAATAGAAATCTCTTCCTGCTGTATTAGTTGATAAACTCAGCCTCATTTCTTTCAACTCCCAGAAAAAGCTTCTACTCTCACGACATATGTACATACTTTTGACTGAGGAACTAATCTGAAAAGATACAAAAATATATGATTATATAGTTAGAACATTAATTATAATATTCAAATAAAGGACTTCCGCTTCACCTCAAAAGTTTTAAACCAAGAACCAAATTGAATATAAATGCTTAAGGGCTCATAATGCTTGTTAAAGGCAAAAGACTTAAAAAACAAAACCTCAAGCATGACTGTACTCACTTTCCTGTGGGTCAGGGGTTTTCAGCTGAGCCTCGTGGCTCTTGTGCCCCAGGCTTGTAACAGAATGTTTAGGGAAATGTGATTGTTGTGTGTGTGACTCCAGCTGCCATCAGTGGCCTCTGCCTACAAGCTCCTTGGACGTTCCCTGGTGTACACACAGTATCAGCCCCAAAACAGACCAGGCTTTATAGCACTGCTCTGGGAGGGAGGGAAAGATAGGATTATGCACTTCTTGTAAATGTTAAAATAATTCCATAAATCTGAATAAAATTAATTTTTTTGTGTGTGAAATTGTCTGCAACACTCTGCCATGCATATTCCTCCTCTAAAGGATTATTTCAAAATTATGGACTCAGAAATGTTCGGCTGGATAGTTCTTGGGTGGCTGAGGTGCTCATTGAAGAATTTAAATGATGTAATAGCTATTGAACACCCCATTATATGGCTGCCTAATTAATGTGAATGATAGTTATGTCTTACTCACAGAAGATTATTTTACACGGAGGAAAATCTACTCAGTGCCACAGTAGCCATTTCCATAGTTTTTACAGGAGCAGTTGCATTATGGCTTCATTGAGTAAAAGGTAAGTAGCCGTCCTAAATAATGAAGATTGAAGGTTTAATACTCCCAATAAAGAATCCTGCAGGTTTTTTATTTCAAAAATTAGAGTTTGATTGCAAGCGTATGATAATGAGAGGGAAAAGAGCACTGGTATGTGGAATCCTTTAGGCTCCTTCCGTTTCTTCCGTGCGGAAATACAGCAGAATAAGGACAGCAAAACAGAAAATAATTTCTTCTTTACTTTCCATGACAGCATGTCCAAGCTCCAGGCCTCTCCCTGTGGCGACATTTCAGTGGATAAGGCAACGCTGGATTGTGCCTGTTGTACTGAGAAGGCTGACATTGCTGGAACAGCTGCACACGGCTGATCACGTACACACAAATAACCTCCAATAATGTGAAGAGCCCAGCTTAGACCCATTTGAATGATGATATGCAGACATACGCCAGCCTTGCAAACTTGTCTCAGAATTGCAGCCTATTACAGCAACTCTTTTTTGCGAGGCAATAGTCAAGGGACTCGGCATTTCTGTTACGAGACCCTATTTCCAAGGTTATATATCAGACATTATAACAGCTATAAAAATTCAAATGAGATTTAAAACTTGGCATGAGCATTCTCGCTTGGGATCTAAAATTTTTTAAGCAAATCTTTACAGGAAAAGCTACAAGTTTACTTGTTCCGCTTGTTATTTTAGGTGTCTATTGGTATATAATTCTCAATCAAGATTCTTCATGCTGTCCCCATCACAGAACCCAAGTAATCTCTTTTCACAGCTGCATTTTCAGAATGGCAATTCAAAGATAGGACAATTGATTTGACATTTGTTTCTCCAAACAGAAAACTTTCAAAAAGGGTTTTAAAAGAACTTCTGTTCCAAGGCAGCCACTTTTTTTTTTCAGCAATAAAGCACCACATGTGTTTTAGCAAGTAAAAAGTGGCAACAACATTAACCTGAATTATGGTAACAATGACTACAAAACAAGCTGGCTGGGGATTTGCAAACACAATCTCCAGATGTCTGCAAAGGATCTGATTTATCAAACACGCTCTGGGCAGGATTTCTTGTGGGTTTGTACTTCCTAATAAAAGAGGTCTGTAGTATTTATTTGCTGTTAGTGTTATGAAAGGTGCTACCCTTGTGACATCTTTCAGAAAGGTGAGTAGACCTTTTTGAATAATCCAAGGGATATGCAGGGAGACACAGACCCTAGAAATCAGAGCTTGGAATCACCTATGAAACAGGATGAAAGTGAAGGTTAAATACAGGGAGAGGAAAAAAGATTGTAGGAATTGGAGGCAGCCTCAAGAGTAAACCTCAGGCAGTGCCAAGGGGAAGTCCAATGTACCCTGCAGGGACAGGTTAGAAACACTAAATGCCAGCTATGGAGGTTGCAATATCATTTATCAGCATGGCCTGTGGTCATTCAAAATGCTTCTCTCTGTGTGGGTCTTCAAAAGCACCACAGTGAAGAGTAAAGGCTGAATTCACCTCTAGTTCTGACCCGCAGCATTGCTGCTGAGGCTGTGATGGGAAGCCTTGGCTAGTGCTTGCTCTAGGAGAGATTTTTGTGATATGTTTCCCTGCCATACAGGAGCTGGACTGACACGAATGCTCTCTTTCCAAGCGGGTCTCCACGCAACCCTCCCTGTGGAAAAAGGCTGCATCCAAATAACTTATCACTTGTGTCCGTGATGTTAGAGTGGCACAAGTACCAGCAGAAGCCATGGAGCCATGAAATTTACATTCCCTCACCTTCATTGTCACAGTTCAGCCATGCAGTGATTTGGACTGAAAACTGGTGTTTTATACAAGGAGTTTGGGGTCCTTTCATCCTATGCTCACTGTCCAGTGGAAAAAACCCCCATGCATAAATATGTTCACAGAAATAAAATAAGTAAAACACATGGTCCATACTTTTAATTTTACATTTACAGAGCAGTACCTCCTATCTGCAACGACCTGCAAACAAAAGCTTTAGGACAGCACCACATCAAGATAATTACCTTTTCTTCTGATTTGTTGTGCTGGGTGTTTTTCCAAAGCCACAAAGTTGGGGCAATTCTTTAGGATCATTTAGAAAACCCAAGGCTTACCCAGAGAATGATAAAACCTCGTGGTTTTGAACAATGACTTACTTCTTTGATTAAACCAAAATGAGTTGCTAAGGTGAACAGATTGAGTAATCAAGCTCAATTAAGCATGCGCAATATGCACTGTAACAACATTCACTGTTTGGTGAAGTAATAAAACAGCTTTATTTTCTTTTGACTTCTGGCAGGCTACCTCCAAGAGCCATTCATTCCTGCTTCTACCCAGCTAGCATTTCCGTGAGGACGCATCATGAATTTTAGCGACTTTGCCAAAGATGTTGTGGAGGGAAACAAAGAAATACATCCTACAGCTGTAAGCAGGAGACAGGAACAGCACTTACACAGGCGTCAAGCTTCACTGGTAGAGCCCACACTCTGAGCAAACACAGTTTTCATGTAGGAGAGCAGTGCCGTGCTTTAGAAGACAAGCCACTTTGGGGGCTAAAGGTCCAAGAGAATGCTTCCAAAGGCAGTTTTCTTCCCGTGCAGCAGAACGGTTTGTAGCTTCAGGAAAACTGCACTAATAACTTGTAGCTTGGCTCTTGGTCATGGGTATTTTAATTTATTATTACTGTCATTGCTGTTGGGTTTTGTTGTTGCCTTTGTTGAAGCTAACATAAAAATGATACAGCAATCTCCTCACCTCTGTCTATACCCAGAGCAACACACTTTGCTTTGGTACCAGAAGATGGAGCCACATGCTCACAGTTTTGAAGTGATTTTTATTCGTGTTTTGCCAGAAAACCCACCCATGAAGCAGACAGTGCCTAGAAACTGCTCCCTTACCTTACATGAACTTGTTTTAGCGTGTCTGTGTGTACAGCAGATCTGGTGCCTGCCTTACCCCGTGTCAGCTGCCTCGCTCAGATGTTTCCATAACAACTCCATTTTCCTTGCTGCAAATATATTTTCTGAATTGCCTACCATGTCAAAATGAAATCGGGAAACAGAACCAAACTAAGCCAGGCATTTCCTACTGCTAAAAGATCACGCTTTTCATTTCCTCGGTGGAAGGATATACTCTTAAAGGGAGTCATACAGATCCCAGGACCATGAACATAAGACTCCCAGCTCCTCACCTTAAAAGGCCAAATAAGCGCAGATATAATGTAAATTTTATTCTGCATCCTAAAGCTTAGGTATACGTGCTCTAATGAGAGAACAGGCTACGTTTGTGCTCTGCCAACCCCTCAGCACGGCTGCAGTCACAGTAAAGCAGGTATTTGATGTGGCGGGTGTGTCTTTGCCCATCCCAGCAGGCCAATAGACCCCCAGTTCTGCTTCAAAACCTACTTGCCAAAAAAAAAAAAGGAAAAAAAACCCCAAATCCCAGCCATGGTAAGGCATCTCCCACTGTCTGTTTGGGGGGTTTTTTTTGCAAGTAGGTTTTGAAGCAGAAGCCATCCACTGCCCTGCAGATGCATCCAGTGCCAGCGGCAGCTGCTCCACAGGCAGGGCAGCCGGGGAGCACCGCTGACCCCTGGCAGCTCCACACCGAGCTGGGCAGCGGGGACAGGGCTGGGCACAGGAGAGCCGCTCTGCTGAACCCTGCCCCTCAGCCAGGAGCTGAGTGCTGCTCCCGCCGCTGCCAGCCACCTCCACCGTGCACATCAGGATGAAAGGAGCCTTTGTAAAATGACACACGTTTGAGGGGAGGAAAAACCCTTCGCTAAAGGTATTAAAGCCCATTAGGGCTTTCTTTTGTTGGCTACTTGCTCTGCGTCAGCTGTAGGAGCAGCCAGTCCTAGAGTGAGATCAAAGCAAGATAATGGCATTCCTAACAATGCCAGCAGAGATCTTTCAGGTAAAAATGTTTATTGTTCAAGAACACTGTCAGATTCTTTCATGTCTTTTCCTGACCTGGCAGTCTCAGGTTACTACAGAACTGTTTTAAATAAACAGGCTTAATTATTCTTTTTGCTGCTTTTTCAGACTGATCTCAGGCAGCAGAAGCAGGCAAGTAGTTTACTGTCATTCATTTTCTCAGTATAATGCTGTAACCTCTTTACAACAAATCCTCCACCACAACATTTAACATCTAACAGGACACTAAAAAATATGTCAGCAAAACATCCTATCAAAGTGTTCACAAAAAAAGAACACTCAACAGAATTTATCTTTTACAGAACTTAAATGTGGGATAAAGCATACTGCCTCTATAACCCTGAATACTGCAACCTATCAGCAGTAGATATTCATATTTGGCTTCTTTGGGGAACCACCACTTGATGGGGAAAGCCAGAAGGATGTGCACAACACTGAGTGGAGCCCACAATGGGAGAGGTTGACACAAAAGTCACCCTCTCTGCAGAGCTTGTAGATACCACGAGAAGGCTCCAGCATCTGGAACAACAAGAGTAATAGTTACTACTAATTCTCAGCTTTTATTTTAAAAAGTGTACTTGCAAGATTATCTTCATCAATTAAAGGCAACTTGAGATCTGAAGAAAATGTCATACCAACCCTTTTTGCACCCATTTATTTAAGTGCTGTGACCAAAAGCCCAATTACAGCTTTGGCTGCCAGGACTTTGGTACAGGGGTTCCGTCACTCCCTGTATGATTTCAGGTAAACATTTAAAAACTTGGATTTGCTTCCTCTGCCTGTAACATGTACAATACTCAGAGTCCTTTGGGCAGCACTACCTTTGGGAGTTGCTGGGGGCTATGGAAACACTCTGTAGAGATGTGAGGTAGCTGAAGCATCCCTCAACAGAAACTAAAAGGACTTTCACGCCTTTCCCATCCTCAGTCTGGGTGCCTTGCAGAGCAGCCACAGCTGTAGCAGTTTTCCAAGTCAAACTGTAGGGCCTGGAGACACCTCACTCATGCAGCCAGTGCAGGCAGAGGTCAGCTGTGGGCCACACCACCAAAAGGGGAGGTACCGTGCACCTACCAGGCTTAATCCTTGTTAGACTGCAGAACACACTGCCACTGCAGGCACCACTTGTTCAGTGTGCTGATGATCCCAAACACATCACCAGCACTGCTCGTGCTCTCTCAGCTCAGAGAGCCACGGCAATCCCACACACAAGGACAGGATTCCTGGTGAAGTGCTGCCCTGAAATGATGCAAGCTGAGGAAAGCTCCAGGAGGAAGCAGAGGAGGCCACACTGATGATTGACTCCTGTGTCTGCAAGATGGATGAGAATTTGAACTCCTTTGTGAGGGACCAAAGACATCACTTAATAAAAACAAGGCATCCTACAATGAACCTCTCTTTCCCATATTTATTACTCTCTAAACACAGCAGTGAACAGATTATAGGAAATGGTTTTACATTTAACTTCAACCCCAAGTGGTAAAGAAACGGATTGTATCTCACAATGTAAATTTGCATCTACCATCATTTAATGGATGTTTTATACATGCTCTGTACTACTGTGTTTTTATGGAAAGGCAAAAAAATTACTTGGGAATTTGTTTTTAATTAAGCAATAAGGCTCAATGGGGTACTGCTATCATGTAATAAAACCACTCCTGGGGTGTTGTGAGGCATTTGGTCCAGATGAGTGCTTCAAATCACCCCCAGATTGTGATTAGATGATTACTCCCTGGAGTTAATATTAGATGGTTCTCTCTAGAGTTGTCTTATTGCTATTATAAAAAGTCTTCAACATGGGGAAACTAAGTAGCTTCTGTGCTTGAAGAAGATGAAGTTTGCAGTTTTGACTGTTGAGGGGCTGTGTGAGCTTTGTGGGTCCCATAGATCGATCCACCTATTTAACACGCGTGAAAGATCATCTCGGGGCATTCCTTTGACCCAAACAATTTTACAATTAAGTGGCTTTCTTTTTGTTTCCAGAAGATGGAAGGATATAAAGAGCAAACAACTCCAAAATAAAGCAATCCCAAGACTAGGCGCTGAGGAATTCGATTCGGAGATACGTATTACTTTACGGGCTTTATCTTTTTGCTGGGAATAATGAACCCTAATCACTATTATGCTAATTGTATTAATGAAGGCTAATGCATGCAGTAGCGGCAAGAGATTCTCCCAAGTTGGGTACACGAGGAGGTGCATGGCCTGAGGCACTTGTGAGGGCTCCCAAGCTAATGAAATCAAACGGCCCAAATGGTACAGAGCCAAACTGCAGTGTCTTCCCTGCCTGCCTCCAGCTGCTCTTCAGGGCTGAGGTTAGAGAAGAAATATTTCATTCTGAGTACACACCACAAAGAAAAAGACAAACCCCAAACCCCAAAGCTGCCTGCATATCAGCACGCTAGTAAGACAGAAACCTCAGGAAAACATTAACTCTTGCAAAACTCTCCCAAAAAGGCAGGATGGTACCACACACACATGGACAATTTTTGCACAGCTTGAAGTACGGAGCAGAATCCTGAACTCCTCCTTCAGATGTCCCTCAACAGCAACCACACACCTCCTATTACACAACCTCTGGTTTCTCAACCAGACAACGACTTTTACACTTCACAAATTAAGGTGTGATCCTTCACACATTCTCTGTGTCACTCCTTATACGCTCTGCACAACCCAGGCAGCAACACAATCTCTAAAAGCCAATAAAACTCTTCTATCTCTTAAGAAATCCCCAATTCCTCCGTCAGATCAGCACCTCTCCATTCAAAGATGCAGCATGCCGATGGATGGGGATCCAGCCAAGCTGAGGTTTGCTCTGTTGGTTTCCAGGATGTCAGCAGAACACCTTGGAAAAAAACACATCACCTGGCTGTTTTCCCTTATATTTGAAGAACACAAAAGGAAACAAAGATTTCCTTTCTTTTTTCCCCCTTTCACAGAGCTCTCTGCACATGCACTTAATGCATGAAAGTTCCCCAGGCAATGGCAGCAGATGCTTTCCTGCACAAAAGGTGCTGATGTGGGGCAAGGCATTGGTCCCTCACAAAGAGAGGATTTGTCCTTTCAGAGCAACACACACACTCAGCCTGGGTAGCAGTTCCAAAGCAAAGAGACCAAAGCGTGTTCTTCACATAAATAGAAGCTATACCCATGGGCAAAGCAGGGTTCAGGAATGAAACTCTTTTATTTGTCTTTGACTAATCAGTCAATCATAGTCATTTACAGCTTTTCGAATTACCTAATGATTCTCACACTCTTGTTCCCCGTGCTTTTTCCCCACTTCAATATTTGAAATGCCTAATCTACCTGTTTTGTGTTTGAAACACTTGTTCACCAGTTATTTGTTCACCATGATTTATCTTGTGCAATAAAAGCACAGTGAATATGAGATCACTGCTCAGACAGAATAGCAACAGTAAGAAGAGAGTTCAGAAGAACATGCACAGAATGGTAAATTCTGGAAGAAAGGCTGAGCCCACGAGATGCAGCACTCCCTCACAGCATTCTGCAAAATGCACTCAGCAGCTTTTTCAGACACACCACTTCTTTCCCACATTAATTTCACACATTTTGTTCTAATATTACATCCCACTCTGCACTGAACACCTGCACCTTCTCACAGCTTTGGCACTTCTTACTCTCTTACCTCAGCTTTTTCTCACCTATACCTTTTGTATTTCTACTCGAGCCTGTTCCCGTTACTGGAGAACACTACTCAGACACAGTGGTCTGGCAGCATGACAAAGCTCCTGCTTGTTTTCACAATGTTTGTTATGTACTCACCCACCCTGCCTCTCGGGAGAGCACAAACCTCTGAGCTTTCCCTGGTGTAAATCCCTGCATTGGACACTTCTTGGGTGCAACCTGGAGACTCACTGCAATCAACACACTTGATCCCCTCAGAAAAAAACACAAAGGTCATGCTGTTAAGGATAAAAGAAAACATGAGTTAGTGACACAACCTGAAAAAGACTGAGACTAGATAATCTGAATTTTAAAAACCCTCACCAGCATACAGCCTAAAGATAACATGGGTTTCAAACCCTTCTCTGAGTGCTGACAACCCCACATCTTTTTCACTGTGGAGAACACAGCTCCTTCTTTCCTTTTCCTAGAATTCAACCAAGATAGATATATATATATTGTGAATTTATACGCAGCTTTTACATTCAGCTTCTGCTGTTTACCTGCTTGGTCATTACTGGTTATTCGAGACTGAAGTTCCAGCTCTGCCTAAGGGCCACGCACAGCACTGCACTCATGTGACCAGGGCAGAAGGCTGAGGTCTGAGCAGGCAACGGCACAGCAAACATCAAGATAAACTTGTAATTCTAGAGTCCGTAAGAGTGAGTGGTTTCGTGGTCCTTGCGCACAACAGCTTTTGTAAGGATGACTGGGAATTCTGAGCTGGGACATGACCCTGCGGCGAGGCAGGCGGGGCTGTGAGTCAGGAGCGCTGGGGGATGTTCCTCAGCCTCCCGAGTGAGTCACTGTGAGCCAGACCCGTTGCCACTGCAGACAGTGGCAAATAACCCACTGTTCCTGTGTCAGTGACTCTCCGAGCGCCATATGACTCTCCAAGAGTGTAACTCTCTGTGAGGAGGGTATAAACCCTCCCACACTCATCAGAATTCGTGCTGCACTTCAAGATCCTGAGAATAACATGCTGCACACATGCAAAGCACAGCACTGCCTCTGTAAAAACAAAAGCACATTCACTGAGTGTTGTTTAGGCAAAAGGCAAAAGGCAGAGGAGCAGGCAAGACTCAAGGTTGCTTTCAGGAATATTTTTCTCCTTTTTTGTTATTTTGCAGCCAAGCTCCGAGAACCACTCAAGACATGGGTAATTTCCTGCGTGAGTGTTGAGGGACGCCCCAAAAACACAAGCACCCTCTGAAACAGGTTTGCTGGGCAGCAGTTTCGAGGCATGTGGACTAGTGAGAATTTGGAAACTGGCGCTCTGATTCAGTCTGTACTGACAGCGCCGGGCAGGGATCTGATTTCTGCAGTCAGACTTGGAAGCAACTCATTTCTAAAGCACACAGATGATCCTGGTACGGCTTCGGAGACAAAAATGAATCATAGCAAGTCACACATTTCCAGAAGAGGCTGATTAGCTGAATCCCCCAGGAGCCAGATCAGCCAAACATTCATCCCCCCCCCACACCACACTCTCACTCAGGACAGAGGTCATTCATCCTCACAAGTAACCTGTATGATGAACACACGTTGTCTTATTCCGTCATTAAGTCATAGAATTGCAAGCTCAATTCCATAAAATCTCCGTTGCTAAAAGCTGTCTTGTCCACTGATGAAATGCCCCATGTAGTCAATTAGTTAAAACCACTGTCTATCCTATGATCACAGTGGGTTCCTAACATCCCAAACTGAATCTAAATAATGAGTTTTATTCAAAAGGTGCCTGGGTTGTTGGTTTTTTTTTTTTCCAAACATGCACTAAACATACACTGAGCTCAGAATTTAACAGATGTTTTTGTTACTATTATAATCTAATCTTTTCCTGCAGGCTGTTGTAGTAATTTTGCCACTAGAAGATAATAAAAAAACATTTTCTCCCCTGCAGAGCTTACCTTTGGCTGACTCAGCTGAGCAGCTGCAGTTTCCTTTACTTGCTTTGAAAATATTGCATCCCAATTGGGCAAGATATTTCTGCTACCGAGAAACAAGTGGCTTTAGAGAAAATGCCAGAGGCAATAGATTAGATAAAGGCTCTTCACCTTACTGTAGTTGCATTAAAAGCTGGTAATTTGGGCTGCAGCTTTTTCAAGTGGTCCCACAAATGTTTTCTTTTACAGCCAGGAAAAAACCCAGCTCCTGAGCCTGCCTATCAAACAGCTCTTAAGATTACTGGTGAAACTCTGAGTTTGTATTTCAATAAGGAATTCAAACAAGGATGGAAGAGCTTCCAAAACAAACAAACAAAACACCAAATCAATTGCAACTGCTTAATACAGATTCCATGCCCAAGGTGTCTCTCAGGACTTTCCTCCCCTCATGCAACAGTTGCCTGAACACACCTCCACTTCTGACTGAAGAGGGAGAAAGAAAAAAACCCTTCAAATCCCAGGCTGTTTAGCTAACTCAATTCTATGTTTGGCTGATGTGTTGTCCAGGTGAGCATATTGAGAAATAACAAGAAAAATAAACCATTACATCTCAGTAATAAAGACTATGAATAGGATAACATGAGAGCAAATTCAGAATAATTTGAGCATACAGGAGGAAAAAAAACTGTTTCAGAGTAATAATCTATGGCTGGTTAGATCTGAATTAGTCTGACAGCTAAGACAAACTCTGGCATATTTAGTTCAGTGCTTTGTATATTTACAGTTTACAGATATTTACAGTTTACAGATATTTACAGTTAGATCCTGTTTAAAAAACCCCATCATTCTGTAGAGAATTAATTTTTATGCTGGGCAGATCTCCCCAGAGCTAGCAGACTCTCACAAGGCAGCGAGGACAGAGAGAGCTGGTACCCAGGCTCAACGCTACCCAGCTCCCAGCTGGAAGAACTGGTCTGCAAAGGCAGACCATCCTCATTCCACCGACACACCGCTCAGTCCTGCTCTCCCACAGAAAAGGCAGGGGGGCAGAAAAGACCCCACACTAAAGCCCTAATGACAACCTGAGCCTGTGCTCAGCCCAGCAGTCTCCCCTCTCGGCTGAGTTCTCTTCTCCCAGGTTTTCAGAGGTTTGTCAGTGACCTGATGGCCCTCTCTGTAACCCTCCATCACTCACTGCTAGGCAGCCACGTCCTTAGTCCATGTCCTCCTTCCTCTGCTCATCTGACATAAACACAAAGTGTGAAGAAATAAGGTTTTGTGGAAACTCTCATGACTGCCAAGCACTTTAAAGTGCACCATGAGCTTCCCAGCCAACATTATTATTGCCAAAGAAAATGAAAACCTGGAAAAAAAAATATTTCTAATACCTTGACAGGTCCATCAGTTCCCATTAAAAATAGAAAAGCTATTACAGAAAGTGAGCAAGCACCTGAATTATAGATCAGCACAGGCCCGGGGTTGTGTCACTGCACCTGGCAAGGGCCAGAGCTCGGCTCCCCTGTAGCGCCTGCAGCGGGAGCTGAGGGACACCCACAGCCTCTGCCCACTCATCCCAACACCCTCCTGGAAGTGACACACGGCGGGGGACGAGTGGGTGGGAGAGGGGAATGCAAAGGATTTCCCTGCAAAGTCAATTTAGGTGTTCACAGCTTGTTCTCTTCACAGAGGTCTGTTACAGTAATCACAAAAGTGGTTAGAAGATCTGGTCCAGATCTTGGTAAGAGTTCTGGTTTCTATTTTGGACCAGTGTAATGTGTAGTTCTATTTATATCCCTTTCTTAACTGTAAAACACTGAGGGTATTTTATGACTGAAGCAATCTTTATACGATGTCATTCTTGTGTACCATTCTGCTTGATACAATGTACTGTGAGCAGGAGATGATGAAACTTAAAACCGTGAGCAAACCCAGTACACTGAGTAATGCTTGTGGAGTCCGGTGGAGAGTGTGCAGGAGGGTGCTGGATGTCAGCACGCAGCGCTGCGCACACGCAGCCACGGGACACGCAGAGCTCCGGGCACACACACAGCCCTCTGGGGACACGCAGCCGCGGGACACACACACACATACACCCATGGGACACGCGCACCCATCGCGCACACGCA
>WBMZ01004081.1:0-44810 GCA_013400975.1 Atrichornis clamosus
CCCAGCCAAGGCCAAACCACTATTAGAAGTCCCTCTAATGATTATAAATAAAGTGAGACAGAAAAGCCTCATTCTGTCCTTTCAGGTAATTATAATTTGAAACAAAAAAGCTACTAAATTTTATTCTCTGGGATTATTAGTACCTAGCACCAGTCCATCAGCACACCTCACTTTTACTGTAGCCCTTCTGTTCCCATAGAGTTATTCTCTAGAGAGGTAATGGAATTCCAAGAGATGGAAAAGAGGGGGAAAAGCTAAAGCCAGACAAAATTATACTTCATGCCTTTACTACACTATTGAATTAAGCTGTATTTTACTTTTTTTCCTGTAGCACCACCAATGTTAATCAAATTGATTGATTTCTGAGCCCTTAATCTCTTCCTTACATTGATGTGCCTTCCTATTCAGAGTTTGGAGAATCAGGTACACTGTGCCACTTTGACAAGCAACATGTAAAAATGCCAGTCAGTTGGCTTTGCTTTATCTGATGGATATTTCCCCTCTTTAACCGTGTAAAATGAGCGTATTCAATGAGAATCTGCTTTTGCCCAATTTTCGTTGTGGTCACTGTTGGAATATCTGCTATTAATGTTTTCTGGCAGTGTTTTCTGTAAAGAAGCTCCTTACTTGAAAGATATGATAGCTGAGACAAACACTGAACTCAATCCTGTTTTTGATGCAATCAAGAGAAAACATAGAACATCTACGGACAATGCCAAAACCGTGATTGTACTGGAACTGTTTACCACTGACTTCAGTCAGAGGAAGAGCTTGCCAAGGATGTCCAGCATATATTTTGCAGGTGTTTCTCAAGAGCCCTAGAATTTCTGTTAAATTGTTCTTGGCAGAATGTAAGGCATCTGGGAAGCCAAGTTTTCAAGTAGATTAAACTGTGTGCTTTTAAAAATAAATTGACAAATTCAAGGTGTCAGTCCCAAAACAAATAGTTTGTACTGACCTCTTTGGAGTCTACGAGACAAGACCTGGAATTGTGTTTGAGCACTACAAAGCAAGGCTCAGCAATAGAACTCCCAACGACCTTCATCAATATTTGATGAAAGAGTTGCTCGTTCATAGACAGCAGTATCAACCCAGTACCACACAACTGATGATACTCTGCCTTTTTGCTTAACGATACTTCCAGCACTGCAGAAGTCATCCTCTGGTAGACTGTGAGCTCTTTGCCATCTCTGTGACCACTGCCTTGCTTCAGAGGCACATTACGTTCAAAGGTGATCCAAAAGAGGCTGTTGGTGTGGAGATGCTCTGGGACTGGAGAAGCAAAGGCTAGGAGGTACAAAAATCCAGACTAGGAGAGATGTTTGAGGTATGTCAAGATATTTAATTGGGTTATAACTTTGTATCCTCTAGTCTCCTGATATTATCTCCTTCCTGTTGTTCCATGAATAACAATGAACCATGATTCCAGTTACATGTTGTCTCTGGCCCAGAGTTTTTCCTCTTCATATTCTTGTTCATGATTCATAGAAACTGGTAAAAGCAACTACAATGACTATATAAATATGTACAAACATTTCATAGAATTATAGAATATCCTGAGTTGGAAGTGACCCACAAGGATTATCAAGTCCAACTCCTGGCCCTGCACAAGACAGCCCAAGAATCACACCATGTGCCTGAGAGTATTGTCCAAATGGTTCTTGAACTCTGGTAGGCTTAGTACCACAGTCACTTCCCTGTAGAGCCTTTTCCAGAGTCCAGCCACCCTCTGGGTGAAGAACCTTTTCCTGATATCCAACCTAAATCACCTCTGACACAACTTCAGGCCATTCTCTGGGGTTCTGTCATCGATCATCAGAGAAAAGAGATCAGTGCCTGCCTCTCCTCTTCCCCTCACAAGGAAGTTGTAGCCTGCAATGAGGTCTCCTCTCACTCTTGTCCAGGCTGGATAAATGAAGCAACTTCAGGAAGTCCTGATACAGCTTCCTCTCAAGGCTCTTCACCATGTTCATGGCCCTCCTTTTCCTCATGTCTCTCACTGCAGAGGGCCAAACCCACAGTACTGCAGTGCAGATTTGCTGCTGTGATAATCCAGGGCTGGCCTTTCACAGACCATCTTTCCACGGCCCCTTGTGAAGATGTGTCCTTACCCAGCCTTTCATTAAATGCATTATCCAAAATCAGGTGAAGTAAACAGGGCTGGGACAACATATCATTTCAGGGATGTTTGGTCCCCAGATCCGCAGTGGTGGAGGCAAGGACCAGCACTGTATTCCTATGCAGTGACTCCTCCAATGCTGCAAATGGCTCACAAAAAAACAGTTCAACAAGGAAGACCCCCCAGGCCTGTATTTGTATAGAATTCCTCAGCAAGTGTCTTCTCTGACTCTTAATGTAAGACCACATCTATTCCCACCTCATCCAGCACAGGAACTGACTGTGATGGCATATGAGCAATTCTTTAACTGTAACAGATTTTCTTTTTCTCTGAACTTACCTGGTTAATGTTGGTTTTTGTTCATGCCTAAATGGAGTTTTCCACCTGTGTGCGACAAAGTACATCACCACAAAAGACAGTGATGACCATCTAACAAAGAAAACTGAGGCAAAGAGGGATGATGTGTCACATCTCTCTGCACTGAAGGTGACCGTGCCTCCTGCACCATAAGCAGACTAAACACACAGCTTCTGCTGCAGCTGTATTCACTTGGTCAGAGACAGCCACTCCAATATGTGCTGTGGTGTAGCACATTCTGAACACTGCAGGTCTGATCACAAGCCAGCTAGAAATTGATGGGAAAACCTCCCACAGATTTCCAGGGCTTTTGAACAAGTCATATCAAGCAAGGGAGGAAAATTAAGCTACTATACACACAGCGCTCATTTGTTTTATCAGGAAGGGTAGGAGTGTAATGGAGAGTGGAGTTTGTCTCTGACAGATAGCATCAACACTGCAACAATGTTTATTTTACTATGGCAATATAAATCTTATTGCTCCATTTAGAGAATTAGATGGGAACTGTCTGATGGCGGATCCAAACGCTACAGTTTTCCATTGCTTTTATATTGCATGAAGGACTGGGGTGAGAAAATTTTATTACATTGCCCCATAGAGCCTACTTAAAACAAATAGATATTTAAGTTTTGTCTTGAAATATTTCTACAGAACTTACAGACTTGAAATAACTCATCTTTGTGAGGCAATCAGTCTTGAGAATAGATTTTCAGTGCTGCTGTTCAATGGTGACACAATGCCACAGAGCTTAATTAAAATCAAATGTTTTTTCACTGTAGTCAATGGACCGACTGCATCTATGTGTGAGAGTTCCTGGCAATTATCAGAATGTTACAGTATTCCTGCTACATCTGCATATGTGCAAGACAGTAGCAGAGAAAAACCAGAGCATAGAAAATAAAATGTCTTCAATTCCTTTTTCTGTGCTTGTGAAAGACTCAGTTATCTGTGCAATGTCTGTGCTGATAACACAACTTAATCTCTGAAAAAGGAGGGCTTTTTTCTACCACTGCTGATAAGGTATAATTAGCTCATGATACTCACTGAAGCAAAGACACCACTAAGAGTAGACTTTCGTAGGATTAAATGTACAGTGAGAAAGTCTCTAGTTTCAGAAGATAGGAAATGTATGTATCTATATATATGTTAAGAGAGCAAGAACCCCCCTCACTTTCTTTGATTTTTAACAGAAAATCATACCCCTGAGTAGGCTATGCTCCAAAATTATTTCTGTCTTCCTCCAGGATAGCCACTGCCACCTGCAATCAAAAATAATATATAGGAGATGGAACATACGGTGTAGTTCTCTTTATTACTATGTTAAGCATGAAAAGTAAGGAAAAAACCTATGGTCGTAATAAAATGTACCCAGAAAAATTGTGCTGTGAATATTTTACTGTTTAGCACTATAACTACACTAATTGTGGGCTAAATTAAACAGACTTAGCTTGAAGCTGACTTAGATAACCTTATTCTAGAAAATCACAAAGCAGAAACAATTGCTGAGGTAGGATTAATCACAGCCCAATCAACCCAAACCTCTAGAGAGAAGATATGATTTCATGAGACTGCTTTTCATCCAGTATGGGGGCAAGTGACAAAGAGTTCCACAGACTGATATAATTAAAGAAGAAATGGAGGCACTGGCAACTGAGGAAGAGGCCAGTAAAACGGAAAAGAGGTAAAGATGGTGCAGATTTCTCCACAGGAAGAAGAGCATATAATGAATGTGTGCATGGAGCTGGATGATGAGAGGATGTGGGCTGATCCAAGCAAGGGTGAAGTTGAGAACTGGGTTTCTCCTGAATGTTAAACACTGAACCTCAGGTCAGTGGATTCTCTTCCAGCCCCACTTCTTTCCCTTCACACTCCCTGTAATTGTACTGTTGAGTCACCTCTGCCATTGCAATACCCAAGTGACTGACAGAAGGTTGTGCTTATACAAACCTCACTTTCATTGTTACTAAAACAGCAGCTGTTGGCAGCCCAGATTTTCTCCTTCTTCTTTCTTCCTTTTAAATCATGACCTTTAGTTAGAGTAATAGTTCTGGGGGAAAAAAAAGTAGAAATAGCCATATTGTACATGTACATTTCTGTACATGGTCTGTTTCAGCTCAGTTTTGTTAACTTCAGTTTATCATGGTGGAGTTCAGAGGCTACAGCTGGGCATGGCTGATCTCTGACTTGCATGAGCTTTACTCAGTCTGTTGAGCTGTACATGACAAATGTCTTCAGGACTAAACCTTTGAAGGAGAAACCCCTTTGCCCCAGATAGCATAAGCAAGACAAGACAACCATGCCTAAAGCATGCTTAGAGAATTTTATTTCCTTTTGTCAAATATTGGAAGTAAAGACAACCTGGCACCAGTCTTGGAACATCAGGTGGGCACCATGGAGGTGTCTGCCTATGTAACTGGACTGGCAAAGATGTCTGTTAGGGACAGCTGCATGATGGTAGATACTCTGCTCATGAAGGTGGGGCAAAGTTTTACTCCAAATTTAACAAGTCTCAGCAAAGCATCTCATAAGTGATCTTTAAAAGTCAGACTAAAATTTCTGCAGAAATTTATGCTTCCCCATTCTTAGTTTGGAAGCTTTTATGGAGCAGACAAGGGTCACTCAATATTACTGCTGGTTTAACATGACGTATAGAATGCAATGACAGCCTAGAACCTTCTTCTTAGAAGGAATTGACATACAAATCTATTTAGACCACATCCTTCTCATATACAGTTGATTTAGCCTTTTGTAGATTGGTGCCAGTAAAACAATATATGGTGTTTACCCTGACTTTTCTTCCCTGAAGAGTTTATTCAAAAGCATTAGACACTATGGGTTACCCCATATATATCAAGTTGTAACTACACAACTCAAAGAGTTAGTACAATTTTCTGGGCCACCCTAAAAAGATATACTAATTGCCAAAGAATGTAATTACTATTGAATTCTCTTGCCTGTGTTTTTAATTTATAAAAAAAATAATCCCTAAGAAGACCACAGACAACCAGTCAATAGGTCAAATATTGACCACAACATTTAACAAGAAAATCACAAGCTCATATGGGCTGATTTTCAGTGTACAGATATCCCCATGATCCCTAAAAGCTCAGGTCTGTAGTGATCAGGGATACATACCTAAGGGTAGCTGAACATCTAAGGCTGGTGAAGATGGCTTGATTTGTGACAAGGGGTATTTTGGTTCTTATTTTTTGACTGTTTTTTGTTTCTCCTTTTATTTTCAGTTTTTCTGAAGGACAAACTCTAACCACATTGAACTTCCTGTTGCAGTTAACTGAATCCTGCTGCTGGTGGTGGTAGGTTACACAGCTGGCTGTACGTTACAAATGTAATTTCTGAGGTCATGGAAGAGCAGTGTCATTATTGTTAAACAAAAATGATAGTCACTATTTAAAAGCAAATGTTTTCAGCTTGTCACAAACAAAGTCCAAGAACATGAAACATCAATTTGGAAAGTAACTGGAAAACACTGAGGGGGCTTGGGGACTGAAAAATAAGAGTGGAAATGAGGAAATAAGTGTAGATTGTCTTTTAAAAACAGATGTTTTTAATATAGGCACAGTGTTTTTAGGATAGGTTGTATAAACTGATTTATAACAAATTTTCCTTCATGAGATATCTTGCTCTGTAATTTTCAAGACACAAAGAAAGATGGTGCATGATGAGGCAGTTCAAATATAACTGAATTTGTGCCACTCTTGGTCTACCAACTAAGCAGAGCAGTGGAATATTGTCCACACAAGGTCCCATGCACATATGGGGAACATTGACCTAAAAGTTGGATGGAGATGGAATGCAAAAATTCCATGTGTTAACCTGCATCTGTTGAGGTTGATGGGATTTTTGCCTAAGTTCTACAGAAACAGTAACTGCTGCTCAGAATAAACTTGGCATTTATTTTTTCAGTGCTTTTAAGAGCTAAGATGAGCCCTGAGACCAATTTGTAAACCTCATCTCATTTTACATTCCTACCAGTTTCTCCTAATGATTATCTGCTGCCGTGCAAAGCAGATGTGTATTTCACAGTTGCATGGAAATGTAGGCCTGTGCTAAACATTGCTTCAATGAGAAATTTGAGACTCAGATAACTAATTTGAATCCAGAAAACCAAAGCAACTTGACTGATTGAAAAACTATTTCTGGTCCCAGTGGCTTTACTGACATTCAGTTTCCACATGGCTTTCATCACTGCAAGGCTGTCAGTAGCTGTGACCTGGAGGTGTTGAACAGAGGTGATGTCCCAGCTAACTGTATCTCTGAGTACCCTAGGAGCAGAGGAGAATTGTCAAGTGGCCAGGGCATTGGTGAGGGCCCTAGACCTGCTTTCTCCTTGGTCAAAACTTTATGTTCAGAAAATGTCACCAGAGCCCAGCTCTGGATTTCAGTGGGTCTCACAGGCCCAGTTCCTCAGGTCTTAGCTCTTTCCTCTCCAGTTCCAGCACAGGTTGATGTGGAATTTTGCTCTGGCTCTCTTGATGCACCTAATATCAAGATAGATTTCTGGACATTAGAGTGAGTTACCAAAGGCTGAATTCAGAGAACTCTGACAAAATTGCTGACATCCTAGCAGCAGAGAATATGGATCCTTAACTTTAAATATATCAGTGATGATTTTGTTTCAGTACAGGCACAGCTGCAAAATACTAATAGGAGAAAACTTTTCTGCTGAAAATGCTAAGTTTTTTAATTTCACACAAGTGATGTCTTATGTCCTTTTCTTTTGAAATATAGAAAATTTCAGTCTCTATTAAAATGCCCAAATTTCATCTTTGAATGAGCCTGTGGGTAACCAAAACCTTGATTTGCTCAGTCAATCTGTTTAACCGTCTTTGGATATCTAAGTAAAATGTGAATATATTTGACCAGAGGATAACCCAGAAAAAAGTGTTATTTCATTCCCATTTCCCTCATATTTTACAACAGAACCTTATTAATATTAAATAGGTTATCCTGTGTCCTGCAAAATGTTGTTCTCAGGAAGGTTTGTGGTAGTTACTACCGTAACATCCTTCATCAAGTTACTTTCTTCACCTTTTCAGACACCTGTCTTGAGTGAAATGCAGCCCACATCTCTGTGCCCGGTATAATCCGGAGTTTGGACTGCAGGGAAGGTGGGATTTCAATTTTTGCCTGCAGTGAAAATCAAAGTTTCATAAGAATCTGATTAGGAAGGATGGTCAAAGTTTTGACACCTTGCCAGAGTTGTGGGTGAAGACTCACTCTAGGAATTCATTTTGGGTTCATATTTAGAGAATACTCAAGACCTTTTAAGTATCACCAAAGCCTTCTTCAGTCCACCTAACTCTTCTCATTCACTAAATGAGCAGTTACAAAGCCCACTGATTCCTGTGGGGAGCTGAACAACTGAATCTTGGAGAAAGCATCAAGAGCCCAACAAGGCCAAGTGTTACAGGAAGAAAGAGAAGAGTTCAAGCTCCACCATGGAGCCTTCTGAGGAGGGGATTGATTTTTCGCACTGCTAATTGCCTCTCTTCTGCAATCACTGTAGAAAAATTTTCAGGTTTGTGCAAGCAGGCCCCCCAGTCAGAAAACAGAAGCACTTTTCTAGCAGTTGCCTCTACTTCTGCTGCACCTGGGCAGAGGCCTTTCTTGCTTATGCAGGGTTTGTAGAAGGCAGTGATCTTGTTTGTTTGTTTCCACTATGCAGCTTTAATGTCTGCATGTATTTTAGAATCTTTCAGATGAGATCACTAAATTTGGAAGAGACATATTTGACATCTGAGGAGGTAGATGCTGAAATAGGGATGACTTATATGTATGTACAGCTGACATGTACACGTGATATGCACCTAACATCTGTTGTGCACAGGAGTTGGTGGAGCAGTTCTGGTCCCGTTTAAGCAGGATGGCATACTAAAGAAAAAGCAGACGTGCTCGGATTTCAAGGGAGTTTGCAAGATCAGAAAAACTGCCAAATACCTTAGTTAAGGACCACACTAAATCACATTGAAGCATAGTAAAATTTTGTGGTATATATTAGAACAATAGATATCACACTGACTGCAGGAAATTCCTTAAGGCTTTTCTGCATACAGAGAGCAATGCTGTTTGACTGTCACCCTCTGCGTACTAACATTGTGTGAGCAACAGAAAAGAACCTAGACTGATTTGTATCTGAAGAAGAAAAGCACTTAACTGTTGAACAGTAAGTCATCATTTTTCTAGTATAATTAAATTCTCAGTAGGGATTGTCTGATCAAAACTCCTAATCAAAACAACTTGTTCTGTAAATGTTGTAATTAATGAACACTTTTTTTCAGTTGATTGATATTCTATGCTCCTACATCATGTCACAATAAGTTTAATTCCTTTGTAAGCTTCTTTCAACCTCACAGGTCCTCCTTCTCCCACCATGGCCAGTTCCTCCACCCATGTCCTCTGCATTGAATGCAGAATAAGGGCACTGACAGACAGGGACAGTGCAACAGCACTGCAGCCTGTCCTCCCTCAGTGGAGCCATTTCTAATTTTACCAGCCACTGGTCTTCATGGTGTTTGTAAACACTTGATATTCCTGAGCCTAGTGTACCTCTATCATGTTAGCCAATGGATTTCTAAGAAGGGAAAAGCGTATCTGTGCGTATGTCATTTTCTAAGGAAATGTGGTTGAAAAACCACACTCCACATAAACAAAATGTTGAATTGCAGTTTGGAAGATTTCTTGGTGCTATACCCTAATTTCTCATCAAACACTTTTGCTGCATTCCATTGTTCCAACACACTCACCATTACGTCTCCTATTTTAATTGGAACAGCGTGCTGTAAAAATGCTCAATTCTTGAAACAAAGGAATAGGTTGATATTTTTTAATTTTTTCACCACTTTGTTCAGTGATTGCCCCCTCACCTCATGGTAGAGAAAATACATACGAAGTTGAAATTATGACTTAACACTACATATATAGTGAACATGTGCTTTTAATTAAAAACACAGCATAAAACTTTTCACTATGATACTAGAAAAAACAATCTAACCTTTACCTGTTTAGTATAACTTAACATACCTGTAATTGCAGCCCTGAGGTGCAGTTATTTAGTGATTCATTTCCATAAGTGATCAAAGAATTTCAGAAGTATGTAATATTTTTTTTTAAGTTTTTTCAGTGGTGGGAAGAATCACTAGAATTTACAGAAAACTAATTACACTTTCAGAAATAACAACACTGGTTTTGATATAGCTGCAAAACTACCTGGTTTTGAGCTCAAATCTCTCTTTCTTTCACTTTTCTCAACTTCAAGAGCAAAAATTAAATGCAGATCCCTATTTCCGTATGAAGTACTAAAATTAGCATTTCAGAATGAGTGATAAAATCATGAAGGTGGACATTCTACTGGTGTGTATCTGATTTTAAAGAAATATCCATAAGACCATTGTGCACAGTCAAGCAAGTTAATACCTTGTAGTATACAGTACCTGTATTTCTTCTGTGGCAAGTTTATACCAAAGTGTCTTTTATTTCTATATTTTGCCCAAGGGCAGAAAGGGGTGAAGAATTTTGCTGTTGTTGGTATAGCCAGGAAGGCTTTCATCACTTTTCTCTTTCTCAGACCTTGTCTTGAGCATGTCAGCTTTCTTTCTTCATCTCCTTTCATACCACTTCCTATTCACACATGATCCTCCCTCCCTTGTCTAGTTCTCAGTCAAGCATAACACGGCCAGCTGGTTTTATCTGTGCTACAAACAAAGGTACCAGACTCCACTAAATGATATTCTGCCAATACCAGCCATGGTTCCCTGTGTCCTTAGCTGGTTTAAAGTTGTGGCCCACCTTTCTTCCCATATTTAAATTCTGTGTTTATTGGGGATTAAAATCTGTGAATGAGTGGTGATGGGGGCGGTGGGAGGAGGAGGTCATTCTAAGTCCAAAGGGAATCAACATTGTCTCTTTGAAAATGTCCTTGTCTGTTTCCCAGGCTGACCATCTGGGACACTGCGTGGCACTAAATCAACGACAAAGACAAAAAGGGAAACAGGAAAAAGTAATTAAATTAGAAAAAGGAAAAATTTCCCAGAAGCTGCTGTCCGATGAACCTCATTAAAAAGCAGAAGTGGTGCATATATGTTTCAGGGTAGTGAAAAAGGAGACACTAACAGAACTCCACTTCCACCAGTAAACAAATATCCATTTAATTGTGAATGAGCTTCTTCTTTTCTTTAGAATTACTCCTCTATTTTAAAGCACTTCCCAATGGCCATGATGCAAGATGAAGAGATAAGCTTACAAACACAGAAAGTAGTGGAAACACAATAGGTTCAATATCTCTTCCTGAATCCCTGTCAAACTCTAACACTTGGGATGTGTTGGGTTGTCATTTAAGAACATTATTTTTTTCTAGTCTGGTATTTATCAGAGAACAATGGCAGATTCACAGGATGGCTTAGCTGAGACATTCAGCTTTCAATTCACGTGGAATTCTGGGTTCTGCATTTGAAAACTAGCTGGGTGATCTCTTTGGTTCTTCAAGTGACAATAAAATTCTTCCATTTCCAGCACTAATTCAAGTGGGTATTCAGTAGCAACTTCTGTAGTTAAACACCTTATATCTGCAGGAACAAACATGTTTACTTTCATGAGTTTCAAAGGAATGTTGCTGAGGAGCTGTCTAATCTACAGAAGGTGCAATGTATTATGTTTTCAGTCTTTAGGGAAGATTCAGGCAGTATGGGGGAAAGAGCCAATGTTGTACCTGTAGGTTTTAGAGTCTTGCATAAAATGATTACAAACTTCATACAGGACTCTGTCAGTAATTAATTTCTATTTTGTGCAATTACTAAGGGCAATAAAATAATTTTATGGAAAGTAGATATTGCCTGACAAACTTGAAATTTTGGATGAGAGTGCATTTTTGGTTGCAAAATCAAACTCTAATGCATACACAGGATTGTGTCATGTTAAACATTTATCAAAACAAAGAACTATGCCAAATGAATGTAGTATATTAGCTACATTAAAAAGAAATCAATTGATACATTTCAAAAATTACTTGCAGATGTTTAGTTATTTGCCACTCTTCCTATGGAAGAAAATGCAAAAAATGTCACTTTTAAATTTGAAAGATCACACCGACATATAGATTGCTGTCATCAAGCAAATATCTGCAACTGCTGTTTCTTACTCTTCTTTTTTTCTTAGATTTATCAAGGTACAGATGTAGATTGGTTAGGGTTTTGGCCTTTACAGCTGTAATGGGAAGGCTGTTCCCAGAGAGTTGTTACTCAGATTATGAGGACTATTGTAATTCCCAGATGACATGAAGGAAATGACTAGCTCATAACAAATTTTTCCCCTGAGCTGAGTTCTTGAGAAATAAATCTTCTCCCATAGATTATGTATACACCATCTACATCCCTCTCAGCCTTGCTCTGATATTCTTGCATAGCTCTGTAGAATCCTTCTCACTGACAGAGGTTCTCTTATGCAGAATCCTTCTCTCTGAAACTTTTCCAGTGTGAATTCCCCTCAGCAGACCCTGACTACAAAATTATAGATGAGGTTTTGTTGGTGGCTAACACTGAAAATTCTGTGCCATGAGCAATGTATGCTGCAACACAGCAAACATGCCAAGGAGCAAGGTATTTTGTTATAGAAGTAAGGAGTGAGTGCTGGAGGACTTATGGGTTGTTGGCATGCAATGAAGCAAAGCAGTGTGGAGGCTCAGGGTGCAGAGCTCCAGATGCTCAGAGCTCCAGATGCTCAGATGCTCCAGAGGCTCAGAGCCTCCAGATGCAGGAACAGGAGAAGAGGCTAGTCTGGGGAGAGCAGGAAGTGCCAGAAGCTGAAGTAGCTCTTTTCTGGAATATTTCAAGGGTAGACTTACCTTGACTAAAATAGTCATGGACTCAGAGGCTGATCATTGTCAATTCCTTGCAGATATTTGTCTTTTCTTAAGACTACAGTGGCCATCTTGGATGCATGTCTTTAAAGTTTGTAAAAAAAATACTCTATAGTAAAATCCTTTGCATTACACTTCTTTGCCTCTGTCTCTACCCTCCCACTCTCTTCCAGTGAAGTACAGTCTGGGTTTCATCCACTTTGTATTGATGGAAAATCCTTCCCTGGCTACAACACCTATGCTCGACCTTAAATACTGACCTTCTCTCATTCAGCTTTCACAGCACCTTCTGTAGGCTCTGTTTCATTCTAACTTTTTCCTCCTTCTCTATCACTTTTTACGGCAATTCATCACAAGAAGAGGAACTCAGAAACATTTAAACCTAAGTCCATCTTTCAAATGTCTGATTTGTAAGACGGTTCTCAAAATTAGACAAAGCAAACTCATCTGTCCTCAAATACCAGCTGGAATAATCAGACCAATTTTCATAAACTGTTGGCATCAGCAATGTGCCTGCAGGGTTTGAAAGAAGAGCATTCTCCACACAAGTTATTAGGTTCACAGCAAAGCAAACTCACAGGATTTTTGTATCAGGCTGAGACTACAGTCATGTTGCAGAGTGTGGAGCGGATAAGAAATGGCCTGGGGGAAAAGAGGGCCACCTCTGAGTAGAGGAACCAATCTGTTTAGAAAGCTCAGTCAGAGAAGAGACGGCTTGCTTCCTCCCCAGTTATGTCAATGTATATCCCACCAGCACTTCCCAGGTGTGGAGGGCAGGACAGATCATGTCAGGTATGCCAGCTGGCTGGCAGGCTTTCCCATAGACTAATGCTTCACCTGCGCACCTGGATAACAGGAAAACGCTGCCCTGTAGCAAAATGTAATTATGAGTTTGTGCATAAAGGGAGAGACAAAACAATTTTGAGACTCTTGTTTCACTTCAGGCATTCTTCTTTGTAATATTACTGTCACTACGCTGACCAATGCTCCTTTCTAGGTTTAGTCAGAAAGGTAATCTTGGTAAAAAAACAAAGAACTTTCGTATTTTGGCTCCTGTAGCTAACATTTGTAATGTCTCATTGTCTGGGAATATTCAGATTTGAGTGTATCATTGAGTTAAATTCTTTCTCTACAGACAAATACATCTCAAAGAGATGTATCTGTCCTTGCTGTTTTAAAGTTTTGGTTCAGGTTGTACTAATTTTGATTTCCCAAACAACTTTTCATGAATTTAACATGTTGTCCCTATTGACTTCTTCCAATCAAGGGCAAGAAATTTCATCCTCACCCCTTGAACGTGCTGGAAATAATTTGAATTTTTATTTATTCTTTTTTAAAAATCTAAAGGTCAAGTGTTTGCTGATGGCACCACCATTCCTCAGGAATTTCATTTTGTACAAGAATCTTTAATGACAAAGAAGAAATGATGCAATACACTTCAAAGCTAAATGCAGCTTAGGCCTGTGTTTTTCTCAGTGGTAACTTTGTTAAAGTAACTTAAAGCTCTTAAAGACTATAGTACAAAGATAGGGGTCTCCTTATGAGCATGCAATTTTCCTAAATAGAACATTAATATAAATACCATGCTGAGTCAGGTTAGAGAAGCTCCACACTAATTTATTTCTGTCTTGGGACAGGATGGTTAAAAAGGGATGCTGTCTATAGTAAGAAACTGCTTGATGCAAAGCTGTCTCTGCCTTACAGGGTTAGGTTTCCTTCAAGCAGCAGTATAGTTATTGCAGCCTCCAACTGCTCTTATCTCTCTCCTGCTTCTTTCTCCTAACCTTAACTTCCATTTCCCATGTCAGGAATGCCCCAGCCTTTCCTTCTGGGATCAATCATAGAATCATTGAATATGTTGAGTTGGAAAGGACCCACCAGGATCATTGAGTCCATGTCCTGGCTCTGCACAAGACAGCCTAAAAATCACACCATGTGCTTGAGATCTTTGTCCAAACACTTCTTGAACTCAGACAGGCTGGTGCTGTGACCACTTCCCTAGGGAGCCTGCCCCAGTGCCCACACACCCTCTGGGTGAAAAGCTTTTTTCTAATATCCAACCTACACCTTCCATAACTCAGTTTCATGCCATTTCTTCAGATCCTGTCACTGGTCATGAGAGTGAAGAGATCAGCGTCTGCCCTTCTGCTTCTCCTTGTAAGGATGTTGAAGACTGCAATGAGCCCTGTTCTCAGTTTCCTCCAGGCTGAACAGACCAAGTGACCTCAGCTGCTCCTCACATGGCTTCCCCTCCAGACCCTTCACCATCCTCATGGCCTTCCTTTGGGCACTCTCTAACAGCTTTATATCTTGTATTGAGGTGCCCAAAGCTGCCCCCAGCACTCGAGGTGAGGCTACCCCAGTGCAGAGCAGAGCGGGACAATCCCCTCCCTTGCCCAGCTGGCAATGCTGGGCCTGATGCCTCTCAGGACACATTTGGCCCTCCTGGCTGCCAGGGCACTGCTGACTGATGTTCAACTTGCCACTGACCAGTACACCCAAAACCCTTTCCTTGGCACTGCTTTCCAACTTCTCCTTCCCCAGTCTATACACACCACCAGGGCTGCCCCATTCCAGGTGCAGAATTCATCATTTTCCCCAGTTCACCTTTGTATGATTGGTGACTGCCCAGCCCTCTAATTTGTTGACATCTCTCTGCAGGGCCTCTGTGCCCTTCAGGGATTCCCCAGCTCCTCCCAATTTAGTGTTATAGGCAAACTTGCTATGTATTTCAATGTTTCCTATATTGCTAAGGAGCCTGGAGTAGCCTGATTTCTTATGTGCCTTGATTTTCTACTACCCAAAGGTAGCACTTCAGACAGTTTTAAAGAGGAGTTGGTTTCTTTGTATTTCTATTCAAATCTATAAGTGACCCTCACCTTCTAGTTGCCTTCTATTAGTCAAGCTGAACACAGCTCACATTGTACCTCTCTCAGCAAAGCTAAGTATTCAATTCAAGTGTAAAAACTTTGAGTTTCGCAAATACAGTTCAGCTATCACAAACAGCTTAGTCAGGACCAGAATGCTACTAGTTTTTAATCCAAATTTTATTTGATGACTCCCAGTGTGAGAAATATTGAAATCTCTCTATCCCAATTTTGCACAACAGTGACTTGTTGAGCTATCGCATCTCTCATTACATCAATGTCTGTGATACTTCTGTGCAGTGTTTGAGGATCTGAACTTTTACCTGTCCTCACTAAAGTACTTCAGTTTTCATGAGTTTTTGGCATGATTGTTAATCCTTAGAATCTATTTGTGTGTGTTTTAATTTGATTTTATTACAAAAAAGGGAGCAATTCTATCACGTCCTTTTACAGATTTCTAGTGAGGGTATTAGATCCCTCACAGCAAGGATTTTGCCAACACTTTCCCACTAAATCATCTGTGATGACCTAGAGGTATGAAAAAAAGTTGTTTACTGTCTAGCTTAATATTATTTTAACTGTGCTCATTAAAAGAATTTCCATGTCTAATACTCACAATAATACTTGTCAAATTTCACGCATTTTAGAGCTCTGATTTTGGCAATTATATTATGAAAATGGAAAATATTCACAACAAATTTTGATGGGATATTGTGTTAAACTGTGCTTTAGAAAGAAATTGCAAGCTAAAGAGATTGAAAATAGTCCCATGCATCTTTTTATTTGTAGGTCTGAATCCACTCCAGAAGAGTTGCTGTGTTTTAATGCCTATAAAATTCCTTACACAAAAACTGTTTGATCTGAGTCCCATTCCCAGCGGAAAAATATGTTTGTCACAAAAACCCACTACAAGTCTCACTAATTGGTGCCTTTGTTGATAGCTTCACAAGGCTTAACAGACCTTGAATGGATTTAGATATTCTCCCCAGACCAGGACTGAAGAGAGTAAAAACTGCAGAAACAAAGCCATTATTTCTGTGTGTATTTGATATGTAGGTAAATTGAAACTCGGGGCCTCTAAATTCAGTCGCTTTTGTGTAGGTACACTGAAAATATATACAAATGGGAAGAAAATGTGATTTTAATTTTATGCTTTTGCTGAGGCCCAGTCTGTATTCTTCATTCAGAAATCATCTTAATACCATCAATAGGACTAAAGAGGAAGAATGAATTCCATGGAGCTTTGAGTACAATTATTTAAAATGCATCTATCTCAATAGCTTTTCTCATGCATGATGCGTGATATATTCCCATGCTACATCATTTGGATTGCTTGTCTAAGGCAACTTGTATGTATCAGGCAATTACTAAAGAAAGGTTTGGGCAGCTCAGTGGTTAAGCCTCAAGAAACCTCAGGGAGACTGTTTGTAGCATAAAAGACTTCCTGTGACCTGCTGGACAAGTCAGTCATGGTAGGACCAATATTGCCTATTTTATGGGTTTGAAAGTGAAATGTATGGTCTGAGCTCTTTTGGTTTGATTTTCATTGAGGACAGTGTAAGAAGAAGTTTCAGAGAGAAATTACTTCTACAGTACAAATGCCTTGTATCATGAGGCTGAACTGAAAATGCCAGTGTTACTTCCATTGAAATAGCACAACCCTAATTTTTGAACAGTTGTTGTGAAAGGAATTCTACCTCAAACTCTGCTTGAGTCACTTCATATGTGAGAATAAGAACGCATTTGTCACACGTGTGTGCTAAGAAGCAGATCAAATAAATATTAGTCATATAGCTATGGCAGTCTGAGAATGATCATCTTGGTGCAAAACACCTGGATAAAGTGATGTATACACGCATAGTATAAAACACTGCCCAAAAACTTTTAATGGGACATAATTAGTCCTATTACTGTTGAAATCCCAGCTACTGTGGCAGTGCATGCAAGTGTATCCTCAGAACTGTATCCTAAACTACAGCATTTATGGTCCATGCCACCTCTATTCTGCAGAGATCAGTCTCCATAGTGTGTACTATCATTTCATCCACTAAACTCACAAAGGAAAACCTTCCATGGAATAAAAAAGACCCTCTACAAGTAAAAAAAAGTAAGTTAGGTCATGGGCCAAGTCAAAGTAATATGAAAAAATCTGGCTGCATTTCTTTCTCCTGAACCTCTGGAAAGCAGAAGAAGTATCGACCAGTTTGAAAGGGAAACCTTAGTGATTGCCATGGCAGCAGGTCTTACTTGAGCAGATATGGTACCGTCCTCTGCTGGCAAGAGAAGGCAATATTGGCTTGGCTTTTCATGCAACACAATGCAGTGAAGAGCCTGAAAAGGGTGGGAACCTTGTCTCCCCTGATTTTATTTCTACATATACATAATCTCATGGTGAGGTCACCAGAAAGAGACCCTTGCTTACCTAATTTATTAAAGAAAATGCAAGCCACAACAAGCTGGGGGACAAAAGAGAAGCCCAAATGCAAGGATACAGGAGAATGTAATGGTTTCCAGAGCTTTAATTCACTTCGGTACTGTTCTGGGGAGAATGTCTAAGCCCATTTAGCATCTGTTCAGTCTCCAGAAACCAGCAACAAACTCAACAACTAGTGACAATTATAGTGGAGGTTTTTTGGGTTGGTTTTTTTTTTTGGGGGGGGGTTTATTTGTTTGTTCATGGGAAGTTTTTTTGGGTAAACTTAGAGACATCAGTGATATAGTTATCTCTGTGCATCATGCTATCACTACTTTGTTCTGCTTGTGGGCTTGCATTGTTTAAAGACAGAGGGATACATGGGGTTTTGAGACATGTAACACTTACCTCCTTGATATAGAAGGGCTTGTAGTGGACCTTGCTGAGTTGCCATGCCACACCAAGACAAAGCATTTTCAAAATCAGCTGGGAAGGTGGGGATCTGGAATTTAGTCCTGCCAGTGCATCATGGTGCACAGATGGGTGGGGTACTGATTTTTGCTATTTTCTGTCCAAAATCATGACTCAGTCTCTCAGTCCCCCAAGTGTTGTTTACATTTGTTCAACTGTTAAGCTGTCCTGGCTGGAATTTCTCCCCTGTGGAAGTTCAGCAAGAGACAAGTATTTGCTTGGGCTTATTTTGGCAGAAAATATTCTGTCTCTGTTAGACTTTATGTGTTTATTGGCAGTGCTTGCCACATGTAAGTGCAAACAGTATGGTGTGCATAGAGTCATCATAATGAAGTATTTGGAAGGCAGCCTCATGGGCTTTTTCTAGCAAAGAATACAAAACACTTTGTCAAAAACATAAAGCTATGACATTTAAAAATATAATTTATTATAATCATGCTTGCAGTATTCAGAACCAGTCCTATTACATGAAAACAATTTCAGGTCTCAGCTTCAGGATACCCTCTATCAAAGACAGATAATGGAGCATTCAGATGTTGTGATGCAGAACAAGTATCTGAGCAAGCATTGCACACGTTAGTTCAGGACTGTGTAAAGCTGTAGAATTGTTGTTGCATCCCTTATGACTATAGCCATTGGTACTGCTATTGGTACTGTTAAGGGTGAAAAAAATCCTTCACTATTGCCATCTTACAACATATGAATCTTCACTAGTTGTGGAAGAATGTTCATGCATTTTAAAGCTCTTGGGCCACAGTCACAGATAGATACAAACAGATTTTGACACAGTTGACTGCCTTTCACCTTGCTTCCAGGCTTGTATGGGAAATTACACTCGGCTGTTCCTATCCCTGAATTTGAAACACTGATTTGAAATCAATTTTATGCTGAGTTACAGTGAAAGAGAAACAAACAAAAAAAGCAGTGTCAAACACCTTAAGTATATGTGTGATACAGTAGATCATCAAATCGCATTCTGTCTGGTTACTCACCTTACTGTGCAAGTGGCAGAGTGCGTAAACTGTTCACTTCTGGATGATTTTTTCCGGTGCCCGAAGTTATTTTCTGAAAAGATGTAGCAACTACTAAGCCTCAAATCTTGACATGATTGTGCTGTCCTAGAAAATGATACTTTTCAGTTTGTTATGTAGTACCAGTGGAAAAAAGCCATGTTGAAAATAAAAGCCCTTTTTACATTTAATTATTCAATGTCCACACTATTTGTAGCAGGTTTAAAAATAAATCAGAGTTGAGGAAGTGTGACAAAATATATTTTACAGGTAAGCTGCATGGATCAGCAGAAGATGTTAATTAGGTAAATTTAGATTCATTCTAAAATTTAGGTCAATTTTAGAATTTATGTCTATGTTTGATTAGCAAGTAGATGCTATGCAATGGATGGCACAAGGTAAAATAACTCACCAACACTGCAGGTTCAACTAACCTAAGCTCCTTTACAGAGGCTTAATCCTTTAGATGAGAAATTTCACAAATCAGTGATACGATCCTGAAAGAACTTAACATTCATGGAGCTTGGACAATACAAATTATCCAGCCATGTTACACTAGCAAAGATGTTCTAAATTTGCTGAAGGCCACTGTGACACCGTACAAGGACCTAAGACCAATGAGAACAAATTTCTTTCCACAGATCTCATAGATGTCCAGTCTTGGATATCTACTTTCTACTATGTCACCCCATACTCACTTCAAGGACTTCAGAGAAGTAAATACCATTAAGGCATCATTTATCACCTATCAAAATAGCTATAGCAAAGTAATAAATATTAAAATAATGCACTGTCTGCATTCTTTCTATCTACCTATCTTTTCAAATCAGGTAACCTGATTTTGAGTAGAGATGTGTGCTATGCATGTTAGTTTTTGATCCCACTTAGAGATCATTAGGGAAATAAGGTTATATTGTCTAGCTTGAAGGAAACAGAAGAAAAGTGTAAGCATCTAGAAGTCAGAGGACTGAGAATCTTCCTGCAACACAATCCCTTTAATTGTAGGGGATGCAGATATTAAATCTCTTCAAAAAGCAATATGAATGGATCATTCTTATTTTCTGACAACTCACACTCACAGAAATACTTCAGAGTCTTGCAAAAATTTTATTTCTGAAGAAAAGTTTCCTTCCTTCTCTCCTTTTACAAAAGAAAACATATTGTCACTGACTCAGAGAAATTGGAAGCAAAATTGCTCTGACCTTGCTTTGCAATTTATTGTCCCTCCTGCTTGTTTCTGACAAATGGTTACTCTACAGAACAAATTATTTCTTCAGTGGTGTTCTGACTTTTGAAGTCAAAGAAAAGTAGCTGGGGAAAAGGTCATTCAGCTGTATGTCTTCTTTTCTTCAAAATGTGGTTCCTTTTTACATCTTAAATATTGGTCTCAAAATCACATCTGTAAGCTATTGCAAAAGCTCAGGCAAAACTGAACCAAGATATGTTGTGCCATTCTGCCTGTATTTTCTCTATAATATATGTATTTGTGTCTAAGACATTTGTCATTCTAAAATAGCTTATTCATAAGATTTAATAAAGTGAAGATCTATATGTTTATTGCTTACAATACTGTTCCCTTCAACCCTGATCCACTTCTTGTTTCCCCTCTTGGTTCAAACCCTCTGTTGACATTCTGAACTGGTACTGGTCTGCCAATAGAACCCACTGGGTTCTTTAGCTAGATGTAAATGTGGTATGAACATCACCATGTTTGTCACAGCTGGAAAAATAGGCCTTCTCTTGGTCTGCACCCTTACTTTTCTCTCCATTTAAAATGAGAAAGTTAGAAGACACTTTCGGTTTTGACATATCTTTCACCAGTGCTGTAAAGAAGGCTCAAAGTTGTACTGTGAGCCAGTGGTATCCAGTATCCTAATAGTCTCAGCCTCTGGGACTAGGGGAGCTGGACAAATTGTACACCTTGAAATAGTCCTCATCTATCCTCAAAAAATCTGTGACAACTGTCTTAACCTACAGCAGATGAGTACCATGTATACTGTCTTTTTGCTTGGAAGTTTCTCAGTTGTGTCCCCACCTCAGTTTCCTGGAAACTACAGATTTTTTTAAGTGTGTCCCAAATTTTCTGTCTGTTATTCTGTGGTTTGCCCTTTCTCTCTCACCATTTCCTCACTCTTGCTGCATTTCTGCAGTTCACACCTGATCTTGTCCAAGAGCAACCCCAAACATTTTTAAATGTATGTGGCTGAGTAAGAAGATACTAGTCCTTGTATGTGCTGAGAAATGGACAGAAGAAGTAAAGCAAAATTACAAGCCAACAGATTTAGTAAATATTAAATGACTGGAATGCTCCCTTGTAGGAATATGTTCCTGTTATTGCTGAAGATGAAGGAAACTTTTCAGATCCCAGTTTCTTAAAAAACTAAACCAAATATAGAAAATACAGATCAATGTAGTGCATTTTCTTGTAATGCTAAGACTAGATCCTAGAGGAGATCATGAACACATCCCAAGATTTTTGGTATCCTTCTTTGACTGTTCCTGTTTTTGAAGGTGCTTTTCCATAAGATTGCAGGACTAGCTTATGAGCTGGTACTGACTTGAATGTGTTTTTAAGGAGATCACAGATATTCCAGGAAAATCAAAATTATCAAAATATGGGGCAATGTCTAGTGGGATTAAATTGTTTAGGAATCTGAAAACCCGAATTCAATTTCCTATATTCTCTATATTTTTGAGTCAGTTTTTGGAGACTCTCACAATCGTCTCTCAGATTTGCTGTCACTGTGAAAAAGGGCAACAAAGCTATGCTGCTGGCTAGCACTTCAGAATATATGGATGGAAAGTGGATTGGACACCCTCCAAAGACAGTAAAGTAAAAAAATTTCCCCATCTCTTTGCATACATAATATTTCTGTTTTCATCGCTCTTCTTCAATTTATTCCTTGAATATCCAGATGAGCTAGTCAAGATTTTTCATGACCTGCCTTAGTGCGTTGTTATAGAAAAGAGTCCTGAAGGGTTTATTGACAAGAATAGCTTTTATGAAACATAGGGAATAACCTAAACTGGATTCATAGCTCATGAAACAGTACTTCTATTCCTAAACAGAGTGAGAATACATGTATTTCTTTGCATATGTGCCCACTCTTATTTGGAAACAGAAAGTGAGAACCATCTAGAAAGGAGGTATGTTGGGAGTTTTCTTCACCATGTCAGTGGAAAAAATGCCTTTTCTAAAGGAGTTGAATCTAAATAGGTGGTGACAAAAGAGAAATGGGGGTAGGAGAGGAGGCTGAAAGAAAGCTTTAGCTTTTGCCTTGGTGGATCACTTGGTGTTCTGTGCATTAATATCAAGTGCCCTCCTATGTGTCCCTCCAGGGAAACAAGATCTGGGTGGGCAGAATTCTTCGCCATTGTGGAGACTATACAGCCTCTTAAGGTTTTTATGAGACTTAATATTATGTTCCCCCTTACAAAGTGGCATTTTTAACTTTCCTGCTGCACAGGCAGAATATATCCAGTCTCTAAATCTTCCTCACTCACTCCTGAAAATTTATGGGGGCTTTCAGGCGGGCTTGCCCAAGTGCCATTGACCTCTGTGGCCTATGTTACTGACAAGAACACGGATTCCCCTGCCCACACAATATATACCTCTTTATCTCCCTGAAAGACAAGGAAATGACTCTTAGAATGACCAGGATCACAATAAAACCAGGAGCTGGTGTCCCAGTTTCCCTTGCCCTGCTGGAAGGCAAGAAGATAACATAAGGGATCAACATGCTTATAAAGGAACACTTTGAACTCACTGATTAGATGGTCATGACTTTCCTGATGATCTGCTACTGGCAGTGAAGTCTACTTGCCTATTACAACAGTGAACAGTGTTCTTGAAGGAGAAACCATACCACAAAACCATTGTAGGCAATGTTAATGTTCAGGTCACCAAAACAGTCCTTTGCACAGTGAGATCCACTGTGAAGGTTTTCTAAACCACGTTTTAAATAGATGGAGTCACACATGTGCTATTACTAAGCTTTCAGAACCACCAGTTAAAATGTTACCTGATGGCTTCGATTTTCCCTTTCCGAAGGATTCACGTACATCTGTCAGAGCTGTCATCACCTGGGGTCTTCAAGGGGCAGCTCTCAGACAGTTTTAGCGTTGGTTCAGGAAATCAGTACCACTGAGAAAGAAAGACAACATAGATAGCTGCAGTGAAATACATGTTGGGTGTTCTAAGCAATTGTCATGAAAGGATGGAGATAAATTAACCATGAACAGACTATTAATAAGTTAATGTGGGAAAAATTTGAGAATTTATTTGCTGGCAAAACAGAAAGCTGACAGGAGAGCTTTGACTTCAAAACAGCATTTGAAAGAGTGAGAATAATCATCAAGGAATATATAAAAGTGTAAGGAGTGCATAAAAGCGAAAGAGTGTAAGACTGTAAGGAGTATATAAAAGTGAAAAAAACAATATTATACCACTAAAATCATGCAAAGGTTTGTCATATCAAGTTATAAAGGATAAAATTTACAATGAAGATACTGATGAGATATTATTAGCACAGCAACAGCTCTCAAGCAATGTGAATTATACATATTTTAGTCTTAATAAAATGTGGCATGTATTTGTGGGCAGAGATATGTGTGCTTGTATTTCTGTACCTGTCTGCATGTATATAAATGTCTGTTTACATTTTCATTTAACTCCAAAGTATCTTTTAAATTTCTGGGTTTAGAATATCTGAAAATTGGTGGGAAAGTGTCATATCCTGTCTTTCAGTATCTTCGGGGATGTTTTTGCTGCAATATAGATAGAGGAAGCTTAATTCTCTCGCTTAATGTGTAAATCATAGGCATGCAAAAAAGGAAAACTGATATGTAAGAAAGTGGTGAAATCACCATTTCTAAACTTCTACTTTTATTTTCAAAACACAAATTTTTTCAACTGCTGCCAAAATCAAGTTGACATCAAAATGGGACATTTCTAAGAAAATGTAGCAGATTTTTGTTCATTTTTAAAATTACAAAGTTGAAAGTATTTTTGGTAATCATATAAGCAATAAATAAAATCTTGTGATTTGGTCCCACTTGCGTGAACAGTGAGATATTCTGAAACTGATAGTGGTAGGCACAATGGGTGTATCACAATGTGCTCTATCTCCTTCTTTAATGACCACCATGAAAGAAACAAACTTGGGTTTGGGTTCATGGCTGTAACTGCATCAAGGGATTGTGCAGCTGCCTGTGACTTTTCTCCTGCCCCTGTCTTCTTCCCTGCAGACACCATCGCTCATTAGGGATTTTTACGGCCCTTTCTCCAGCCACCCTGACCTCTCCCCACTGCTGGATCACCAGTCTTCTGTGAAAGCCCATTTTATGTGTTTTTGTGTTAGCCTTGACACTTTCCCCGCAGACAGCTGAAGAGAGTTATCTGAAGGTGCTCTGGCAGACAGGGTCTGATGGCCTTATGACACTGGGGTGACTCACAACAGGAAGATATTTACAAGTGCTCTTAAGGCAACAGGAGCTTTTTACCCTTCCTCCAGCAGAGATAAGGGGAGAGCCACACACTGACTTGCTTGTGATTTAAGTCAAGCGCAGCCTTAAGTGAATAACAAGCGCGGTCCTTAACTCGATTACAGCTGCTCTAATCAGCAAAGCCGTTAACCTTTGCGCTTTGTCTGGCCTGGTCTGCATACCTCTGGGTAGTGCAGCCCTGCTCCATCAGGCTTTCCAAAAGCGACACGCTGTAATCAGTGTGCCTACATCCCCCAGGCTGCGTGGGAGAAGGCAGGACAACTGTGGCAAAGGGCCTCGTCTCCTGGCTGTTCTGGTGACAGGCACCTCTGCCGTGCTCAGTTCTCACGCAGCAAACGTAGCAGTGGAGCTTCTTAACCAGCATTAACAGCTCAGCTTCTTATCCTGCCTTCTCCGTTCGTTCAGAATAGCCTGCTCTGTTGTCGACTGACTTGCAAAGCTGCTATGGGCCTCCTGTGTAATTTCTTGGGTCTCCAGTGTGCTACACAGTGTTTCCTGGCAGGGTGCACTGAGAAACATTAATAACACACATAACATAACTTTTGTCTTTAGTGTTTTGCTTCTGAGCTATCAAGAACAAGGTCAATAAACATCTTGTACTGGGAGATGAACTCGTTAAAAATATACATAATCCCTGAGCAGTGGGTGGTACTGAGTAACTAGGTTCACCTTCCCTCCAGTAATCACTATGTGTGTGTGCTACACTCTGCCTTGAGTCCTCGAGAAAAAATCAGCAGTTAACAAATCTGTAGAGGTGAGTCCTTGGCTTACAGCAGAGTTCATTTCTTAATCCCCGGGTAGCAACTCTGAAACTTCAGTCTGCCATGTACAGACCTCGGGAGATGTTGTTTGTGTTTTAGACAAGCAGAATCACATTTCAGGAGAACCTTGAAGACAAAGACGTGGGCATTTATTACATCAACATTTCTAGAAGGATACAGCACAGAGAAGGGATGGGAGTTTGGAGTGCTCCTAATGAACTTTCTTTAATGTCTTGTTCTGATTTATCTTTAGCCAGGTGCTGAGTGAAAAGCTCCAAACTAAATCACCTTTTAAATCAGTCAGTATATACATATGTTTGGCAGTAGACTCCCAGACAATATAAAGCTACTTCCCCCTCCTTCCTCTTCCCACCTCAAATGCACCGAGTCTTCTCTAAACACAGGATAAGAAACAGATCAGGGAAGTCACACAGAATGATTGCAAGTACAGGCTTGTTTTGACATTCCTTTTATCCAAAGCTTGAGAAATAAGTGTCTTAACACCATTCCTTATGAATCAAAATAGGTGAAGTATATGCCTTGCCTGTACTGACAGTACCTTTATACACAGTGGTCCATTTTGGTATAAGATGTTAAATTCTTTGTTTAACACAGTTACTGAATTAAATATGCCAGTGATATTATCCATAATATATCTAACACTTAGCAATTGGATTGAATACATTTAGGTGCATACTGGAATAAAGGCCAGAATTCTAACACCTTGCAGGCTTGACTGCCTATGTGTATTTTATTGTTGTATAAGTTTTACATAGTTTTTACTCTATTAAGACTCCCACCTTTCCATGTGACTAAGTCAGGTGCATTTTGGAGTTAGTCAGTTTGATATTGTACATAAGAATTAACTGGTAGTTTCAGAAGAGATAAATTTCAACTCTCTAATTTTTCCCTGCACCCACAGAGCTTGCAAAATAAATCTTTCCATTCCTAGGCCTGGCTCCAATGAGAAATGTTACAAATGCTGGAAGAAGTACCACCTTCTAGTTCTCCCCACACAGAATGTACCTCTGTTCCCTACTTTGCTCCTCATGACTAAACTAGAATTCATAGCTCTTTGGCAGCATGGACTTCCTTCAAATAAACTTTTTTAATTCAAGGGAAATTAGTGAAAAGACTAAAACAAAGGTAGACAGAAATATAACTTTTCATTTTATATCTGGTTAGGAGTTTTTTTATATTGTGTTTGTTTGCCAAAGAGAGACACTCTTTCTCCCACTCCTCTATCATTTTAAATTTTTTTTTAAATTTTAAATTACATTGACTTTTTTTTTTGCAAGATGGGAATATTGAGAATTTATTCTCCTCACTGCAAAATGGCAGTGGTTGAAATTATGATCCTGGATATTAGATGTGAGATAGCCTTGACCTTCCACATGATATTAAGGTCATTTTATTGTCCAGCTCATCTCTCCAATCTACTTCTATGGAACATTTTTTTCTGTAAGGTACCATGTTTCTTTTCTGTGGCAGTTTTTATCTGTTGTCTAGTTTATCTGTTTTCCCAATGATGTTAGGTGCCTGTTTTCTTCCTCCCTCAAATCCCATAGTTAAAAGAATCATGTCTACTCCTTCAAGTCTCTAATGCTCTACTTAAAATACATGCTTTATTAACTCTTTGAGTTCAGGTATTTCCTTTTTGAGTGGCAGTTCTTGGTAGACTGTTTTGCATAATACCGTGGGGAATAGCTCAAGAGGACTTCAGAGAGGAAGCTAGTATTTTCTAGTATGAAATGTTTCTCAACATTTCATGTTGAGTCAGTCCCTGACTTTGCACATATGACTGCAGGAATCAGGACTTTCTCTTGAAGCTGTTAGGGGGACAGAGATGCTTCCAAAAGACTCCATTGTGTAGTACAGCACTTACTGACAATTGACACAATATTAAGCAGGTTTCTGAAGCCAAAAGTAATAGATAGAAGGTGCCTCTTTTGAGTTACAGTCCAAGGGAATTTTTTTTTTTATAAAGTAGAGGTCTACTTTCTCAGAACCAAGTATTGATGTTTTAGCTGATGTTTGTTTAATAAATAAAAAAAAAATCAAATGAGTAAACATGACTATGCCAGCAGTTTCAATTTTCTAAGTGTGTTATTTCTAGGTGCCTCAGTGCCTGTCAAAAACAAAAAGAACCCCTTTGGGAACAGCCAGCACTTAGAGGGAAATGTTTTTAATCTCTGCATAGAAAAAATTATTTCAAGAACCATGGTGTTCCATTTAAAGGCAAAAACATGCCCTGACAAGAAATAAGTTTTTGACTAGTCTGCATAATAAATAAGTCACTCCTGTGTACTTCATTGTGTGTAATTATATTCTGTCAGATGTTGTGGACCTGTAGGCTTGTAGATGTGTTAACCTTCTAAACCTTAGACGGTGTCACAATGAAGGCTTGAGACATAAAGAGAGCATCCCAGAAAATAGTTTCCCTGTGTATTTTATCTTCTCATTCCAGCAGAAATCCACTGTAAAAAACCCACCTGTATTCTGTGTTTATCCAATACTTACTTGTGAAGTATTACAAGCCACTTTAAGCCACTCCTGCATCTTCCAAACTTAAGTTGTGGTTGAATCTGAAGTATTGAATTGGGTCCCATATGCCTCTTTTTTTTGTTGTTGTTCTTAACCCAGCACACCCTTCCACAAAAGAATGGATTGCATTTGTAGCATGCAGGTCATTCATTCAGACACAATTCTGATGACATTTCTGATCTGGTCCAGGGTCCCCCAGCTCATAAAAAGGTACAAGAGTGCTAGGAAAAGTAAAACAAAGTGTAGTAAGGGTGAGTCTAGGTATGATGGTTTCCACGTGTGGAAAACTCTTTGGTTAGTTGCTTGAATTCACAGGGGAAGGAAAAAAAGGAGTGTAAAAGAATTCTGTAACATCATCCGTGGCTGGAGAAGGAGTTTGTTTAATGTCCTTTCTAAAAATGTATCAATTGTAAACAGGAACTAAGGACTTCAAAGCAAACAGAATACAATCATACTGGAACTCTGTGACTCATCTGGCAATGGACATTAAAAGTTTACCCATGGCAGGGAAGAAAAGCCAAAGTACAGAGCCCTACAAAATGCCAGTGCCTTCAGTCAGGTTCAGAGATCAGTAAGATCTGTGGAGTACAAATGAGCAATCTGGAAAAGTAGCAGTACCCGCCTGCTTTGTTACAGTCTTCCTGAGGCATATGCTATTGGTTACACTTGGAAACAGAACCACTGAACCGGATAGACCTTTGATCTGATGTGATATGATCATTCTTATGGTCCCCACATGCTGCTATAACATCTGGCCAGTTCTGTTAGCTTCATGTTAAGAAGCCAGAGGAAATCTGGCTAATAAATCCTTTTATTCCTGTGGCTACCAAGCTTTACCTGCAGGCCAGTGCAATGCCTTTGGTGCAGTCTACTGCAAGGCAGTACACCTCCTGGTTTCAGGGTAGGGGTGTTATTGAAAGGGCAGTGTTGTTTGCACACACACTGTTCTGGGAGCTATGTGCAGGATGCTCCAAGCTCATCACAGATTTTCACTGTTTACTAGGGGAAAAGAGCAACCAGCTAGCTGTTGTGAGTGCCTTAACCACCAGAAAATGATAGCTACCACCAAGAAAAGATGGTCCTGTGTTTGCATTCAGGACATGATTTCCAGGTGGGACTGTCAACGTAGCCATTTTTACAATTTAGACTAAGAAGGGGAGAGAATAAGAAAACAGTAACAGAATCCAGTGCTGAATAACCGAAAATTTCAGAAACCTATCTCTATGTCAACACACTATACGATGTTCCAAAGACCACTTATTTTTTCTGTGAAGAAGAACATAAAACCCCCCAACTAATCAATCAACTAACCATCAAACCAACCAACCTCCACTCAAAAAACTACACAACCCAACCTAACTCAACCCAAAAACCCCACAAATAACAAAACCGCCAAAGAAAACAACACACCACAAAACCCCAACATTGTTGTTGTTTCTGTTATTATTATTACTATTATTATTATCACCCTTATTATTATTATTATTATTACAACAATCAACAATCAAAACTTGCATAATCAGCTACTGCACGTGGAAAGGATACATAGGAAACACACTTTCTAAATAAGAGCCCTCGTGTTCTCTGAGTGTGAGTGTGTACGCGCAGTGAATACCGATGGGAGCTGGGGTGCCCACGGCGGGTGAGCAAACCCCCTGGTCCATGGGAAGGGGTGGTCTGCAGGGATCACCCGGGCCAGTGGAAGGGGGCTCTGCAGGGATGCACCCGGCGGTCTGTGGTCCGGGGCTGTCCCCGCGGTTCCCACTGGGTGGTGGTAAAACCCTGCAGATGATCTCACTGCAGTCTTCGAGGCGCGGGTGTCTCTGCTCAGAAAGTAGTTCACGAGCAGAAAACATTTCAGGCTCTTTTAAACTCCGAAGAATCTACACGTCTTTACTGCCTGCACATCTGCTTATCTCCCTGGTGGCTGAAGGACCTTGATGTCTGCAATAACCGTCTGCTCTGTACCTAGAGAAATCACAGTGGTGAACACTTTCTGGACACATGCATGCTGTTCCACAGAATAACAGAAGAGCCTAGGTAGGAAGGGACCTTAAAAGTCACCTAGTTCCAAACCCCCTGCCGTGGACAGGGACACCTTCCACTAGACCAGGTTGCTCAGAGCCCCATTCAAACTGACCTTAAACACTTCCAGTGATGGGGCATCCACCACTTCTCTGGGCAACCTGTTCTAGTGTTTCATTACCCTCACAGTCAAGAATTTCTTCCTAATGTCTAATCTACATCTACTCTCTTTCAGCTTTAAGCCATACCCCTTGTCCTGTCACTACATGCTCTTGTAAAGAGTCTCTCTTCATCTTTCTTGTGGGCTCCTTTCAGGTTGTGGAAGGCCACAGGTAGGTCACCCTGAAGACTTCTCTTCTCCAGGCTGTACAGTCCCAATTCTCTCAGCCTATCCTCACAGGAGAATTGCTCCACCACTCAATCTGGTGCCCTCCTCTGGACTCACTCCAACAGGTCCATGTCCTTCCTGTGCTGGGACCCCAGAGCTGGATGCAGTGTTCCAGGGAGGGTCTCACCAGAGTGGAGCAGAGGGGCAGAAGCCCCACCCTTGCCCTGCTGGCCACACTGCTTTGGATGCAGCCCGGGATCAGTTGGTTTTCTGGGCTGCAATTGTGCATTGCCTCCAACAGCACCCCAAGTCCTTGGTGCAGATAAAAAATTGCCAGTGCAAGAGGTCTTTCCAGCCAGGTGAAGGTATTGTGGCTCTTCCTGTGAGAGAAAACAGCCCTTTCGTCATGCCAGGAGCTATACACACTGCCATCCTGCCACTGAAGAGACAGACGCACCTGGACAGCCTGTGCATGCAGAAATGGTGCAGCATTCAAAATGCTGCCTAGCACAGGAGAACACGGTCTCCCATCTCTGTAGTTAAAGGATTAGATGAAGTAACTTGTGGGACATATAACAAACAAATGATTTAAATGCACTGCTGTAGTCTAATTCTTTAACTTTCAGGCCTAAAAATAGAAACACAAACAAAAGATTCCTGAAGTTTGAGAGAGATAGATGGAGGATTATCTAGATCCAGCTTAAATGTGGCAAAGGTTTTCTAACCTGTACTTCACTTGACACAATGGAAATTTCTCAGCAATATTAATCAAAACCTTAAGATCTAAAGGTGAAAAAAACATACTTTTGCTTTCTCCTTCCTTACCCGTTTCTTAAATTTTCATCATCCTGTATTTCTCATATCTCCCTGAGAATGTAAGCTTTCATACTATGCCAAGAAATGGCTTGTTCAGTAGAAACTGGAATGTGAATACCACGTGTGTAATAAATGTACACATTCCTGTGCACATGTGTCAAACCAAAATAGCACACCAACAGCAATACTGCCTCTCTCTCCAGAAGTTACCATTTGTCCTAAGAAATAATGTTAGAAGCATACAACACGTAAATGTACAGACACAGCAGAGAACAGTGAATGTGTGGTCAACATTTATGTTACACATAAATTTTCTTACAAACTACAAAGTACTTTCACTGAAGTTTTCTGGGAAATGCACTGAGGTTTTTGTGCCTGACGTTTTACTGGTTCAGCTGTAGACTTTCAGAAGGCCACAGTTTATTCCCACTCGCAAGCTGCAGTGTCGATGAATGCCGATGGCAACATTTGTTAGCAGCCTGATTTTCTCCTGGTTTGTAGCTGATAAGTTATTTGCCAAAAGCACTTTTAAATTATCATGTGTGTGGGTTCAGTTGGGTCTCAAGGCCAGATCTTTTCTGCTTTTAGACAAGGTAATAGAGTATTGTAAGGTAACTGAGGCGCACATTTTCTAACAGCTACATCTGTGCAAGGGTGGCCATCACCCTGAGTAAGAGTGCAAGGACAATGCTGAAACCTACAACAGCAGAACATAAGAAGGAACAGTATCTCAGTGTCAGGACACACTCATGGTCCCTGTGAGCTGGACCAGATGTTAAAGACTAAGCTTGTAAATATGAAGTTGGTTCTAGACCAAGAGCATTCTCTTCTCCATATGCTCAGATTGTTATTTATATCCCTGGGATAAAACGGCTTGTCCCTGTGTGGTAACTGACACTTCCAGATCAATAGCACAGACTGAATTGCTGCCATCTGAAAGAAGTCGGGCCTGTGCTGTTGGAGAGGACAGGCCATGTCCTTGTTAACACCTCAGGAAGTGCAATCCCATCTGGCATTGTTTAGCTGAAGCTTTACAGGAAAGAAACTGCCTTCTGGAGTTTGTCCTTTTGAAACAAGACTGAAGAAACACTGAAGACAACTTTGTCTAGCATTTTCAATTTTATCCTCTCATTGCATAAGGAGAACCTTTCCTTCTTCTAGGCTGTTGAAAAACTAGGACATATCCTGCAGTTTAGCCTGAAAGAGATGAGTGGGGACAGTATGACAGTGTCTGCACCCTTGCAGGTGTTATGAAAGGCAGGTATCTGTATCTCCTCTGTCAAAAGAAGATGTGAAACAGGAGGCATAAAACTAAAACCTCACTTACCAATTTTTTTTACCTCTCTCATGAATAAAGCTGTGGAGCTCACAGCCATGAAGTAATTTTAATGGGCTTAGGGGAAGAGTGCAGAAGTTCATGGAAAACAAAACCAGGGAGGCCCTTAAATGGGAAGGAGAAAAAAAGAACTTCTGATTAAGTCCTTGAGCATGAAAACTTTGCAGTCTAGGAGAGCATACTGGGGAAATGCTGCTGTGAGCTGGCTCTTCCTCGGGCAGCACCCTGCAGCTGCTGATTTCAATGAACCTTTGATCTTTCACTCTGAGGTGGTTGTTTTCTTCCTGTGTCATGAGGGAATTTACTTTGGACTGTCTTTGCAGATTTCTCAGTTGCCTGTCTGGCAAATTGGTATGATTATTAATTGTACTATATTCTGTTAACAGCTTTCTTGCAATTACTGCCATTGGTGAAAGGCAGGCATACTTGTTAAGATTTCTGAAGCTTGAAAGAATAAGATAAGACTGAGACAAAATAGAATGAGGATTCATCAGGCAAACCTAAGGTGCTGAATAAGATATAGGAGATGGAGTCTCTGTAGCATTCATAATAGTTTAAAAGCTAAGATGCAGCGTATGTCACCCTCAATCATGTCTTTGTAGTATTACTTATTAACAATGATCATGAAAAAATAATTGGCAAAATTTAAGGCATCATGTTTCCTACTGGTGGAAAAGAACTAGGCCTTCTGAGTTCAGCTTCTTAGCATTGCAAAATGCTTTTTCTGCCACTGCTCTGCTGGCAAATTTTGAAGAGGCACAGGCTGCAAATATCAACAGTCCACCTGCAAATATTTTACCTACTTGCATTTCTACAAGGAGTTTGGGTCAATTGGGGAAAAATATATTAAAAAATATCTGCATTTTTCTGCATTTCTTTAACCTTATGAGTTTGGAAGCCCTTTGTGTATTTTGGATTTTTACCTTGAAACTGTGCTCAGTGGTCACAATGCCGAAGGTCATACCTCTGCCCTGTACTTTTTCTTCATATTTCCTCTATGATGCAAAGCTGCCTGCCTTATAATAATGTTGTATACGCATGTGCTGTTAGCTGTAGAGGCTTGGAGGGAGTTGAGCTGGCTTGATGTTATTCTTTAACTGTCACTGACATGAGCTTTATCTGCACTGAATGTATAGGTCCCACAGGAGTCAGAAGAACCTCAGTGTAATCAGTCATGGGTTTCAATGCCTTGCAATTTTGCTTTCAATAGCTGATTTATCTTCTGATAAAGTGTTCTCCTGCAAATTTACATGACTATGTTAGAGAGCAGAGCTCCATTTTCTCTTGTCCTGTTGTTCAGAGGTGAGTGGCTGAAATGCCAGCCTAGGCCCTGTCACAGAAATAGGATGGTCTTTCACACTCAAGGTGCACATCCATTTAGATCAGAGTCTTCTTGATCTTCATTGTCTTTTACATCCTGCATCCTGCAATTTCTTTCTGCTGCTAGGGTTATTTTATTCTGTGATTGTCACTGAGCCAGTCCATAGTAAGTTGGAGGAAAAGGCTGATTTCAAGGAGATAAAAAATGAAATAAGTAATTTATTGGTTCCGCCAGTACAAGTATCACCACTGGAGAACTGATTAGCTGGAAGCAGCCTTTTGTGACAATGCTTGTGCTATCTTCAGCCTGTACAGATATGCTGCAGAAACAAGGCAAATCTTATAGCAGCCTTCATTCCCTCAGATGCATGAAAGCCTTCATTAATTGATTGATTAATTAACTTTTTAATCAAGACCTTAGTAAACAGATGATGATGCATGTTGAAGACTGGACAATTTCATCAGAAATAGTCCACACAAGGAACTGCGTGGTGCAAAGAAGGCAAGTTCCTGGCTGCTGTGATAATCACCTCCCACGACTCACAGATGCACTTAAGAGTCCTAACTTCCTCCATTACCTCAGCTGTGAGAATGCAGATGCCACTTGAGTGAAAAAGAAAGCAGTTAAATATACAGCTGCAGCATGAAATAATTGCTTCTCCAATTCTCTTCTCCATACTCCCAGAGGATATTCCAAGAAAGTAGACCAAACCCATTTTTAGCTCAGTCTTGAATTATTGAACATACTATATGCCAGGCTATTAACCGAGGGAAAAAGTGGTTAAGAAAAAGACTTACATGTATAGGAGAACAGGATATTTATTAGAAAAAACAAAGTACTTTCATTTTGAGGTTTGTGTTTGTGTGTGTGTATGTGTGTGTGTGTGTGTGTGTGTGTGTAAAACTGGCAAATCATCATTTTAAAATTAAAAGCTTTTTCATCCTGCGAGGACCCAGTTCTTAGTATGGGCAGAATTATTGTGGGGATGGCAAATGCTATGAAATAAGGTTTTTTTAAGGTCTCTTGATCCCAAGTGAATCTTCCAAAATATAATGTTAATTCATTCAGTGCGTGGCATTGCTAAAAATTCTAATACCTCTCACAGTAGCGGTATGTCTGCACTGCAAATCCAAGGCGTGATTGCTGTTCACAGAAGTATCCATCTCAGGTAAAGCAGAAAACCTGCAACAGAGCAAGATGAGATGCATTCAGTGAGTACCCAGGAGCTGAGATGTGTGGTCTGCAAAACTCTCCTGCTAGTGGTCTGCAAAACGTTTAGTAAATCTACATCTAGATAAACTGCAAAATCATCTCTGCATACACTGTCACTAGTGGTATTAGTGAGTTACTAATCTAAGTCATATTGGAGTAAGAGAAGAGAAAAGGGACTGAAACATGTACCCATGAGTGTCCTCCATGGCACAGCTGGCACAGGTGCACCCACAGTACAATGCACACTAGCTTACAGTCTGGCATCTGCCAGGCTCTTCCTCCTGCCCACTCCTTATGCTCCATGATTCTCCTGGGAGCCTCAGGAGCTCCAAGGAGGATGGTAGGAAGTGGTGGGGCACTGCAAGAGAGAGGTACCTCTGCTTGAGGGTAAAGACCGAAACACCAGAATCAAGCTGCTTTAAAAGCTATGCAAACACATGCAGTGGACATCTTTCCAAATGGTTAACATTCAGGTAGCAGCAGCAAAAAGAGCAATGAGGCAGCAAAGTAGCACCTTAAAAAGCACTACTCTTTCCCACCACTGCTTGTTCTGCTGATCTGCAACCTGGTGAAGGTTGCTGGCAGCTCAAAATCCAGCATGACCACCTGGACAATTAACCCACAGGAACTTCCACACTACTTGCAAAAATGCCACATCATGTCAGTGCTCTTGGAGCTATGCATATGAGAGGATGAATAAATTATACAGGGCTTTTTGAATGCATCTGTGCAATCAGTGAGGAGGAGTTATATAAGGCTCCTCTTCCTGGTGAAGGGGAAAGTGCCTTTCTTCAGCACAGTTCATTCAGGGACAGGTTCCACACAGGAGAGCATCAACAGACTCTCTTGTAAAATATGAAGAAAATAAAACGACAGTTTTCTCTAAAATTCTCAAAAACTTCTTAGAAGGGTGAAATCCTAGATCCTATGGAAAGCTTGAGCAAAACAGCTTTTAGGCAAAGGATCTCAACAGGCGCAGGCAAACGTTTGAAAGCATTGCAGCTGCAGATCTCCTGCATGTTGTCCAGTCCTTAGACCCTTTTGCAAAGAAGCAAGCCTAAAAATTAGACACATATACTTACAGATCTCCAATCCTATATTTACATAGTTTCCACTCTGGCAGGCAATGTACAACCCTTTCTGGTATGCAGGAGTGGTTAAGCTATCTTCAGGACAACCATTTTGGTAGAGCTACCCACAGAGATTCCTGCATTCACAAACAAAACAAAATCCGTCTGATGACTTGCAGACACATGAGGGTAACCTTACAAGAGCACCTACAGTGCAAGGAGCTTTTCAGTGACTACTTCACAGTGCACAGTGCACAGAGCAGTTTCTGATACCTCATGGCTAGTAGCAGGGATATATATTTTTTCCATTTACTTTAAGGAGCTATGAACAGATGGGCAGAGAACTGGGAGATGTCTCTTGAGAATTCTGCTTAATATGTGGAGAAAAGGGGGAAGATGTTTCTTCCAGAGATGCTGGTGGAAAGAGTTTTATCTCCAAGTGAAGAGGAGGAGCTAAATAAATTCCTGTGCACACACCTAACTGCAATAACTACATGCTGGTCATTAGAAAAAAGTACACCAAAAAGCATGCTAGCCCATGGAAGGCATTTTTCCCCTCAGCTCTGCAGTGGGATATGAGTACCAACATAGAAAATTACCATAACTCAGCTACTTTTGATGGCTTGATTTAGGAAATAACTCTGTGTTTCCTGAAGCTAATCTGCATTTTTAAAGTACTTTCTTCTTACGTTTGTGTGTGTCTGTGTGTATACACATTTTGTGATACCTGTGTGACAAAAAGTATCATGACCCCCAAAAGTTCTGGGTGCTAATTGGAACTCTCCTACACAAAACCTCTGTGATTGCCATTGCTTTTGCTGATTAAGAACCTTTGTTCTGATCCTGTTCTATAGCTGAATGCCTGGTCTAACCTGCTGTAACTCTTCCATTGTTTTCTGAATCAAGCTGTCAAGAAACCAGATTTCAGTGTTTATTTCCAGTGCTATTTAAAAGATTCACTAGAGATGCCTCTGCTGCATGTGTGTTGTTGCAGATGGACTCCAGCCACTGATCAGTAGACAGTGCAGCAGCAGGTGTGGATTGTAAAGCAGTCTGTTCGTATTTCATAACTGGGAAGATGCAGTGTTCATCCTATGTGTTTGTAGCTAAAAAAGATAGAGCCAATAGCAGCAATACCAGTAATAAAAATAACCTATTATGGACCAGAGCCCTATTAAAAAAAAAAAAAAGAAAAGTGTTAAGTCATCTGTCTCACACTTCTCTTTCTGTCTTGAATTCCTTGGGGTTTTTTTTATATTTGTCTTACTAACTTGACAATGATTATCCAAACAATAACAGAACCCAGTAAGAGCGTAACTTCACAGGGAGCTGTAAGAATCCAGACACTACTAGGAGTTTTATTGGTTGTTTTAAATATTTCTAATTCTGTGGAGGGAACAGAGAAACTGTTCTCTGTGTTGCTCCTTTTCCTCCGCATCTTTACTCTGCACTCAGTGACCCAGAGGATCCTAACCCGCAAAGCCCTCTGCCCATTGCAGTGCTGACAGACTTACAATCAGAGAGTGCTCTCACCACACTTAATGCTTGCACAGCAAGAGGCTTTGGCTGCTCACCCTTGAAGAGGCGGGACCCCCCAGGGTAGGCACAGCTGAGAACCCAAGGCACAGCTCACTGTGGAAAAACACAGCTGTCAATGATGAAATACCATTCTGAAGAGGGCATCTGGAATAACAAGCAACCTGTTATAAGCTCCAAACTTCTGAAAGGGCCAGAGAAGAATGAGATCTTTGGATGGTAATTGTAATTTGTAGCTTACTCCCCAGCACTCCAGACCTGAGGCTGGGAATGCTGCTAGCAGTTAAGCAGAAGATTTCTGACATAAAGTTGCAAGGCAGTGTGGCTGCAGCTCGTTGAAAAAGAGATCAGACAAGCATATGAGCAGCAGTAGATGAGATGAAAAAATACTGTCTGTCTTGGGTGACTGTCTCCAGAGATAGGAGGATAACAAAATTCTTTTAATGTACTATGTTGATGGGACAAATGGGAAACCATAATCTTGTTCACAGGTATCAAAGCTATTTTATTTTTCCAGACAATTTAGTAACTCTATCTGTCTCTGTGTTGCTTTTCTAAAAGCAAAAATATGTTTCTCAAAGCTGCCAACATTGTAAACTGGCTAACAAATTTGCATGTGCAAAGACATCCTAATTAAAATAAGTGGAAGAGACTTGTTAGTGAAATTACTAGCACTGAAGAACTTGAACACATAGTAGGCCTGGCACTTCCTTATGCCTGAACTTCTAGGAAATTGGCAGGACCTTATTGAGGAGATAAACATATGGAAAAGTCTGTAAGAGTAACAGAGAATATACAAGGGAAGGAAAAGAAAAAAGAAATGTAAAGGGGGAGGGGAAGGGAAAGGGAAAGGAAAACAAGGAAATGGAGAAAAAGGTATCTGTCAAGCATGGAATATAAACTGCAGTTAGTAATAAAATTAGGATTGCCAACATTTGAAGTAAGTTTGAACTTTCAAAGAAAATTAAATTTCATAATCAGCAGTGCTATGTATAGAAAGGAAAAAACAACAACAAAAAAGACATGGTACATCTCTTTGCAAGGCTGAAGTAAATATTTAGGTGGTTCTACATATGTTCCAAAATAAACAGAATATTTTTTAAAAAGTCAATGATGTTGAACATGGAAACAGAGAATGCAAATAAGAACATGGAAAGGGAGCCCAAGTATTAAGATTAGGGCTACTTACATAGTATTTAATAAATATAATTTTGAAGGTATCTATTATTTATTTACAAAGCATGTTTTTTGAGGTTTATACTATGCAACTAGAAAACAGCAAGAGGTTCTGTGATGATTAAGGTCACATTTGCACAATAGCAGATCATCTGGCAGAGGAAAGCTGAGCTGGGCTGGAGGGAACGCATGATTCCCATGTCTGTTAAATTAACCAGCATATGTGATACTGTGTTATGTCAACTACCCTGCCTGTAGAAGACAGCTCCAGTGGAGAGACTCATTCAGTGCTTTGCTTTACAGGGGTACAGTTTTGGACCAGTCCTTTGAAACTGGATTTACAGTAACAAGACCACTGCCTAAAAAAACTTAATATCACAGTTTTGAGCAAGAGAACAGTTAAAAACTTGGTTGCAAATGGGACAAAACAAAGGCCAATTGTACAAAATGCAAATAAAATGGCAAGATAGTATCTTTATTTAACGTAGTACCTGAATTTTCTTGTTTCTCAGATGAGTAAAGTATCATAGAGCTTCTGTGAGTGCATTTTTAATAAGCCTTTAATATACTGTCATGTGCAAAATTAGGTGATAAAGCAGGGTATTGGGCTGAAGATTATCCACAGTCATATGTAACAGGTTTTGCAGCAATAAAAGTATAAATTATAACCAGATGATGAATGGCTGCTTGAGAGAGTTTCTGCAGAAAATCATGGTAAGTCCACCAAGTTTTTATAAGATACCATCTTTTATACAGTTTATGTCTTTTACTGATCGTATTGTAAAGTTTTTACACATTCAGAACACTTAGTCCTTTCCAACTTGCATCTGAGGTTTTTGTCCTCACCCTTCCTTAATACCTACAGAAAACAAATGCTTAAGGAACAGTAAAATACTTGATAGAGAGAGGGGAGTTTACTGTAAACCGTATGCCTCTCAGCACAATTTAGCAGTGCTGTATTTTCTCACTTGCTCTGTAGCACAAGGAAGTTTTACTTAGCTCCTGTATCACTACCCACAATGCCTCACTAGAAGCCCTGGTTGATGGCAATTTATGTACACCTGATTACTTATTAAGTCTGATCTCAGTGAGGTCAAGGCTAATCTGTTCTAACATCCAGACCTTCTGCTTTTGTTTAATATAGCCCACTGAGATTAAAATAGGATTAGAGCTCATCTGATCGGGAGAATAACCTCTGCAGAGGAACTCTCCTACTGTTCTTTTGAAAAAATCAAAATGGTGTCTTGCAATGGCCATGGTTTCTATACATCAATAGATATTTGGTTGTTTCTTTGTTGGTCACTGTGATAGTTTTGAAACCAGATTTACTATTACCTGGAGACAGATCTAATTGCCCATGAGCCCATGGAATACATGAATATGGGTATCAGAATGGGTCATTTTCTCATTCATCTCAATGCATTTTCAGTTTACTACAGCAATAAAACTGAAAAAAATTTAAATTAATTAATGGAAAAAGTCAAGAGATACATTTAATAAAGTTTAAATTTTCACTTGTTCTGTTATCAAGTTTGCATGTAAAATGTTTTTTCTTCTTTAAACACATGCAAGTGCTAATTGTGCAGAACAAAGATGCTTTCCATTCATCTCGGTTCAACATCTACATTATATAAAATCACTGAAAAAGGCAGGTCTATCTTATCCAAAAAGATATGCCTCAAACTTTATTTGTGATTAAGCCAAAAATAAGGATTGCCAAAAACCAAATTAAACTAATAGTATTTTTTTATTGGGTTTTACCCCCATAGTATTTTCAGTAAAGCCATTTTTCTGCAGTATTTTCAATCTTAACACAGTATATTTTATGTTAAAGAATAAGATTTTGATGTGAGCCTAAAAGTAAGGTAAAGCAAAAGTAAAAAGAGCAAAATTATTTGGTCAATGTGTTTTCATTATCCAGATTCTAAGAAATTCAAAATAATATAACTCTCAATGACTAGGATTATATAAAATATCCCAGGTATCATGCAGTGAAAAGATCTGCAGGGAGAGAGTTCTGAAAACGTTATTTTTGCACAGACAGGCTGCTTGGCTGCTGTCCTAGATCTGAGCCTGCTCTAGGTGGAGGTCATGCTGTGGCTAAAGTAATTAGCAAGGTCAATCTGACCAGCTCAGTATAAACCTGGAATAATTCTACTGAAGCACAGAACAAGAACAACTGAGAAGAAAACTTAGTATTTTTGTTCTGGGTTGCAGTACTGCCCCTGCTAGCAATGACACTAGGTTAAGCTGCAAGCAGATTTCAAGACTTTTTGTCTTTGGGATGATCCTTGGCCATTTTACTCCTCTGATGCAGAGTGTTAACTCTTGGGTGATGCTACTTCTTACTAGCAGTCTGAGAAGAATTAAACAACCAAGGTTTGATCCTTACCTCCCCTAGCAGTTAAGGCTTGGTCCTGCTTGGATATTGGAGTGAAGGAAAACCCTCTCAAAAGACAGAAGTGCATGCTAACGAGTTGAGTTCTTAAAAAATTCTCAATGGGAGCAACAGAAGATACTTTTAGTAATATGTGTAATTACATTTTCTTAACTGTATGGGATGAGCTCCCATATACTTTTTACTTCAAGAGACAGAGCAGCAATTGAAAGCATCATGCACCTCACTAAATGAAAATGTGTGAAGATATCAGTATCACTCCACAAAGTTTCAGATTCTTGATCTGATCAGCAAGTTCATAGGTTATCGTGTAAGAGTATACAACTGTGTGAATACATGAAGATAAAAAAAGCAGCATTATTGCTGATCTGGACAAGACTCAGAGTGCTACATGATTGTCTATCAAAGTCTTCCTTGCCAGACACTCTACAACTCACCTTTCTGTTGTCTGTGTTTCTCATGTAGGCATAAGTTTGATTTGTTAATCATGAAACCAGAAGGGCATGTGAGCATTGGACCTGCATCTGAGTGTAGAGGAAATACTTGTTTTATGAGCCAAAGCAGTAATCACCTTTATAACCAGAAGCTGAAGATGCTGAAATTATTTCCTAAATGTCACTTCCCTTTCTGGATTGCTTCCTGTATGCTAGGTAAAGCAATGCAGTTTTGTTTGCTAGGAAGAAAACCTAAATTTCGTGCTCTTCTAACTCAGTAAATAATTTTTTTTTCATACCCAGATAAAGGAAAATTTATTTTGTAAAAGCAAGAATTGACATGCAGACGATGTTGCACAACTGCTACTGAAGTGAAAGGTCTCATCCACAACTCTGTTTTCAATTTCAAAAGTTAAAATGTGTCCATGTGTCAGATATTCAGGCCAAGCCAACACTAAAAATGCTTACATTGCATATCAGAAAGAATTCGTCCCTTTACTAAACCTGGGTTTTGTTAACTGGAAATTGCATTATTTTTCTAACACCTCAGAAACTACTTTTCTGGAAAACAGGTCAGAGAGTGCTACGTGATTGTTTACCAAAGTCTTTCTCTCCAGACACTATACAGCTGCTGTTATCTGACAGTGAGATATTGTAGAACAGTCATCAGTTTAAGTAATTGCCAGGAAGGTACATTTCATAATTGACAGACCCTGCTGAAACTGATTCAAAAAGCTGGCAGAAAGTCATATAAGAATAATAAATCAGACAACTCAAATGACATCTGAAGTCACACTTTGAAGATATTTAGAATGGCTAAATCGTAAGATAACATCACTAAATCACCGTTTGTCACTACAGATATTTTTTGGTAACACCAATTTGAAAATGGGAATATGCTGTTAAACTGAGGGCTAGAATCTGACAATTAGAAGAATTATGATGAAATGGGCAAGGTTGCAGACACAAGAAAAAACAAACTATTTGAAATTATGGGAGCTGCCACATATTTATATACTTATGACAGAAATTAGTGATTGGAAACCATAGGAGTGCCATATAGACTGACTGAAAGAATAGCTGATACCTTTTTCTTCAGAAGAAAGAAGGAGAAGAGACAAGCTATAACATGTGGGAGAGCCCAAATGCAGCAACACCCACATCAACATAAACCAGGATATAAACTGCTATAGGAAAAGATTAAATTACTACTCCTGAAAGTCTCAGCAACTGGATGAGATGCTTCAAGATCAAATGTAAAGAGTTAGAACACTTAATTCGTTGACTGTATTTGACAGGGTATATTATAAAATGTTAAAGTAATTATATGCTTTAGAAAAAACAGCTATGATATTGAGAACTGAAGCTTTAGGAAAATTAGGAAATCTCATGGAGGTCTGCTGTAGTGGTTGAACTATTGCTCAGAAAAACACATGTTCTTGCAGAGCTTTGGGACCTCAACAATTTGTGGTTGCTGGTGTTTGAAAACATGCAGCCCTCCTCTGGGAATTTGCAGTAGCAGAATGGATGCCAAGATCTATTTTCCTCTGCCTGTGGTGGTCTCCAACATACCGTGTAGCATCCGTGGGCCAGGACATCTGCGAGGAGTAACTAGGAAGCAGGGCTGGTCCCTGCCTCGCGCCTCCCTCCACAGGACCTGTGCCTGCAGGCAGCTCACCCAGGCACAGACCCTCACGACTGCCCCAGAAGCAATGCCTGACTAAGCTGTCCCAACACCAGCTGTGCAACACCACTCGGCAGCTCAGGCCAAGTTTCTGCGGGACATTTCCTCCTTCCGCCTCCATTTCATTCTTCATATATAGAAGAATATATACATTCATATATGCATTCATAGAGCACATGGTCCTGCGTGAAAGCAGAAGTACCCTAGTCTCCACCTCTCTCCCTGCAGTCCTCTTATCACATTTGTGTCTTTTACTCCCCTCTGAAACTAATGGCACATGTGCTCTGCTTATTTATGGGAAATCTGAGTTTGCTGGAGAGCAGAGAGATACTGTTTGGCTCTAAAGTGTGATTTATTAAGAGAAAGCATTAATTTCTGTTCCAAGTAAGGTTTCAGCAAATTATACAATCTGAGTTCAGTATGCCTACATTAGAAAAGTGTATCATGTCTGCATATTTAATGTTGGTTTTTAAAATGTATTAGTCAGCAGTTCAACAAAATTACTGATAGAATGTGATTGATGAGAAAACAAATCCAGTAAATAATTACACTTCCAGTTTCTGTTGCCAGCAAAGTCCTTTGTTTCAAAGCAGCCAACTTCTGCCCTCTCACTCCCCCAAAAGAAAACATCAAGCTGGGATAAAACTGAGTTATAACTATATTGGCAGGATTTAAGACACCACACAGACCCGTGGCAATTCAGGTAAATCCCACAACTGATTCATCCATTTTGAACTCTTGGACTAGGTAGGCCAGAGATTAAATAAAACAAAACGTAGTTCCTGGGCACTTTAGAAGGTAACAGAAATGACTCACAGATGGAATAATTTTGTAGAAGTAGATTTGGTTTTTCCAGTTTGCAGACAAGCCCACACAAGCCACAGAACGGAGCTAGTTCCAGCCAGAAGGCACTTAAACTGCAAATTCTTTATTTACTATATAAACTCCTACACTGACCCAAGCGACTTTCAACCCTGCATGTGTCCATCAGAAGTTCCCACACCTAGCATTCCTCCTCAGAATGTCCCTCTAGCAAGGTGCAGCCCTTGCCAAACTATGTTTCTGCCAGTCCCAAATGTTTTTGCTTTGGTGCATATGTACTTTGATACAATACAGCTAACAGCCTGTAAGTAAAGGATAAGGTTTGAAGAAGTAAATTTCCATGGAAACCATGAAGCATCAATGCTTGTGCTAGTGATGGTCACACAGATCTCTGATACACACGTAGGGCAGCTACAAGTAATGAAATATTACTCGTAGTGACAGACCCAGAGCTTTGTGCCTGAACACCACTGTTGAACTGATTGACCCCACAAGTTCTTGCTGCACCTGAGGAATGAAAATGTCCCCATAAAGGACAAAGAGAAAAAAATTGTTCAAAAAAAGTAGACTAACAATTTGGCCTTCTTTTACCAGGAGAAATTTCCAGTCTTTCGCTTAAGCTTAAGCACTGAAAATCTCCACAGGCAGCCACCCTTTTCCCCAAATCATGCAAAATTGCCACTTACCGTGGCATTCTGTTCATTCATTGTTCTTCTGTCCTGGGTTGTGGGGAT
>WBMZ01004083.1:0-14480 GCA_013400975.1 Atrichornis clamosus
CGGCGGCACCGGCAGCACCGGCACCGGGGCTGCGGGAAGCGGCATCGGCGACACCGGCGGCGGGGGCGGAGGAGGGGGAGGCGGCGGCGTGGGGGGAAAATCCAGGGCCGAGGCCGCCGCTTCCGATCCCGGTGCCGCCGGAGCCGGAGGCGGCTTGGCCGTGACGTTCAGTAAATGTTTTTTAAAATGGATCTTGCCCAGTTCTACCTTCGGTTTCGGAGGCGAGGATTCCTCGGCTGAGCCGGCGGCGTCGCCCAGGTCCAGTTTGGTTTTGGGGTTAAAATCAGGCGGGAGGGGAACTGCTGGAGGGGCGGGGGCTTCATTTTGTTTCTCGTTTCCGAGAGCAGTCAGGAATCGATTGGGTAAAGTTTTCTTGGTTAAACTGAAGCTGAAGGACACCTTCTGCCTGCCCTGCTCCTCCAGGTTGACCTTGGTTTTGGTGCCTTTGGGCAGGAAGCGGCTGGAGGCAATGCCTTTGAACACGGGGCCTTTGAGGAAACCGGCTCTCGGCACCGCTTCGGGTTTGCCCTGCGGGAGGAAAAGGAGATGCAGTTGGAGGAGTGGGAATTTGGGGGGGTCTGAACTCGGTTCCGCAGCGTTTTCTCGCACCCGGTGAATCTCGCAGGGTGATGAAAGAGAAATGGATACCCTGGGTCTGCCTTTGGTGCTCTGGCCTGAAAAAAATCAATTCCTCAAGAGTTCTCCAGCTTGGAACAAAAGCTCCTCTGAGGTTTGGGCTGAGGCTTTTTAACGACTCATTAATGACCAAGCTCAAAGTCCTGTCATCATTTCATTCTTATTTCTTAAAACACAGAGAGTGCAGCAGATAAAGGCAATCGAGGCAAACGCTGCCTTTTTACGCTGCTTCTGTGGCCCCAGGCTCCAAATATCCCAATTTTTACACTCTAAGTACGTTTGTTTTCATGGAATTCCACCTGGATGCAGCCTTCCAGTACTGGGGAAGGCTCCAGAGAGAGCTCAGAGCCCCTTCCAGGGCCTAAAGGGGCTCCAGGAGAGCTGGAGAGGGATCGGGATGAGGGATGGAGGGACAGGACACAGGGAATGGCTTTAAACTGAAGGAGAGGACGCTGAGATGGGATATTGGGAAGGAATTCCTCCCTGGGAGGGTGGGGAGGCCCTGGCACAGATTCCCAGAGAAGCTGTGGCTGCCCCTGGATCCTTGGAAGTGTCCAAGGCCAGGCTGGACGGGGCTTGGAGCAGCCTGGGATAGTGGGAGGTGTCCCAGCCCATGGATGGGGTGGGAATGGGATGATCCGTAAGGTCACTTCCCACCTAAACCAGTCCGGGATTCTGGGATTGGTTCCAGCCCAAATCAGACCAACAACAACTCCAGCATTCCCATCCTTTCCCACGTCCCTCCAACAGCCTTATCCCAGTCATTACTAACTCCTGTAACTTTCCAGGCTCAGGCCTAGAGCAGCATTAATTAACAACCCCCCGGAATTCCCATCAGGATCCAGTGGTGCGCGATGACTCCGTCACCTCCGGGTCACCCCTGGCCCACGCTCCATGTCCTTCCCGCCGGGAGGAACTGGAGCAAAAGCAGGAATTTTCAGAGCATGAAGCCCCCTGGATTCACACATTTGGGCACCTCTCCATCTATTTGAAAGCTTAGGGCTCATCTGTGTCCCAGGAATGAAATCCCTGAAGAGGATACAGTGGGAAAAGAGTTTAATTGTCAACAATCCTTATCCCTAAAAATCCAAACCGCTTTAGAATCGTGGAATTCCAGAATGGTTTGGGTTGGAAGGCACCCTAAGGATCATCCCATTCCACCCCTGCCATGGCCGGGAACACCTCCCACTATCCCAGGCTGCTCCAAGTGTCCAACCTGGCCTTGGACACTTCCAGGGATCCAGGGGCAGCTCCTCTGGGAATCAGTGCAATTGCACTTTGTGTGAGAAGGAGAATTCCACTGGAAGGAGTCGTATCCAAACTGTCCAGAGCCGGGTTTTGCTCCCGTGACTGTGCCATGAGCACATTCCTGGCAGGAGCAGCCGTTTCCTGCATCCCCCTGTGAATTATTAAGGATTCTGTTATCCTTTAACTCCTGAAAAACAACGTGGAGCTGCCCAGGCCCGAGGCACCACAGTAAATGATTAAAGAAGTGGATTGGAAATCCCGTTTTTTCCAACCTGGGACATCATCTATCCCAAAAAATCCTCACTTTTGACACACTGGGAGTTTTTTTTTCCATTGTGAAAACTTTGTCGTGGGCTCTGGGTGACCCAAGCCAGCGCCACATTGGATCAGCAAATTCCCTTCACTGGGGGAAAACCGGGAGCAAAAATCAAAAGCATTTCCTTAAAATGGGTGGGGTTGGTGTGGGGACATTCCAGGGATGGTCTGAAAGGAGTTTCGTGGCTGAAAGGGCTCCCAAAATATTGACTTGGGGAAAAACCAGCGTGTCCAGCTTGGGAAGGGTCTCCTCTCCCCACAATCATCCCACATCCACCTCCACAGGGTCCTGCTGAAAGCGCTATCCCTGTTTTCCAAAGAATCCACACCTCAGGAGTGATCCTGAGATTAATTTACAAATTTCTACCACGTAATTCATGGAAAAATTAAGGACAAAAAGTTTGGACACCGCTGAGACCACCCTCCTGTAGGACACGGGGTTCAGCCTCCAAAAAGTGAGGGAATTCCCAGCATTTTGAGGGATTCCTGCCTCAATTATTATCCTTATGACCAGAAATTCCCACTTTTTTTTACCCCAACCTGGGACAAGAGAACAGATTCCTTCCCAACCATACCCTGATGTCCGTAGGAAGGATCTCCACAAACCTGAATCCAAATTCCTAGCAGAGATTGGATTATTCAGTCATGTCAATGACATTTAATACATTAATGAAGAGATATTTATAAATACAGGAAATTCCAGGGATCAGCACTGCAGAGTTTTCCTTCCTGCTACACCTCTGGAGCCATTATTTTATGTGCCAAAATCAAGCCAATGTTTGGATCAAAATCCTTCTAATTTCAAGCACAAAAGCTTGGAAACAATGGGGATAAGGGGGTTTGGAGAGAACCACCTTTTCCCAAAATTGGGGAAGAGCTGCCACACTTTTATTCCTCCCCTCTCCACAGACTGTTCTGCAGAGCTGACGGATTTCAGGATTTTTCCCCCTCGTGTGCTCTCCCTTCCAGGGATTTTTTCCCTAAATAACAGCAATTTGACCAAAATATTACTTCCAGGATTTTAAACACATTCCACAGGTAACTTGGGAAGTGCAATAGGTGGCGATGACTGGAAAAGCTCTCCAGGAGAAGAGGAATTCTCCTTCCTGTTTTACACCGAGGGAACGTTCCCCAAAACGGGAACAAAAGCGCATCCAAAATGAGTAACAGCCCTCATTCCAAAGGCTGGATAGGAAAATCTATTCCAGGCCTCCCAGTTTTCTCCTTTCCCATTAAATTCCTTGAGTCCCACCTAGCAAAACTCGTTATTTTTACAAATGAAGTCCTTAAATGATCAGCACCAACCCCCACCGAGCTGTGCCGTCGTATCCCGGGTGTTTATGGCACACAAGGTACTGGAATTCTTGCCCTTTTATCCCAAATTTCACCAGAGGAATCCCAGAAAAACACCCATTTGCTTTATCCAGCCCCTCAGTCACTCTGGAGCCATGGAATGTCTCAGTCCAACCAACCCCGGGGGGCTCCCAGGAGATCCCGAAATGGAGGAATTGGTGCCACTCACCTCATTTTCTTCTTCTCTATTGCAATCCAGCCGAGGAAACATGGAAAAAAAAACAGGAAAGAAGGAGTGAACACCAGGGAGAAACAAGGAATGGAACGTTTGACAGCCGCTTCCGGAATGGGATGGATCCAGGGACACGGAGTGAGGGAAACACCGACGGCACCCGGACGCAAAACCCCTTTGGAGGGGAGCACGGCACCGTTGGGAGGCTCCAAAATTCCCACACTGGAAAATCCTGCGTAGGTCAGGACAGAGCAAACCTTTTTGGAGCAAACTGCCGGCTTGGTGCTCTCTCCACTTATCCCAACACTCTGCTGGAATAAAAACCTCAAAAATGGGATCGAAGAAGGTGGAGTTGGGGTTCTTCCCATTGGAATTTCGGCCTCGCACTGACGGAAATTAACGATATTAACGAAGGTCCTACTGCTGAGCATCTGCCCCGGCTATTTGCATAATTAATCACTACTCTGGCAGCTTGATAATGAATTAATTAGGACCCTTCTCTCGCCCATGTCAATACTGAGCCAACGGGAAAATCCAACTTTTCATTCTTCCCAAGTTCTCCACTCCAAGCGAAGCCGTTTCTCCTCAAGGAAGGAGAAGGACCAAGGCCACCGCTCTCTTTCCTTGCTTTGCTCAATTCCTGGGAGAGTTCCAGGGAATTTCCTGCTCCTACCAACACAGCTCAACCAAGACACCAACACTTCACCTACCCATGGATCCACCAGAGATCCCAAAATCCCTCTCCGGCGCTCAAATAGGGCTCAGAGGTGGGATTTTCCTACATTTTACCAGCTTTGGAGCCGTAATTCCGCCCTGTCCTGGTGACACAGGCAAAGACTTCCCACAGGGAATGTCCACAGATTTCACCTCAAGCAGCAGCTCAAGGAGAGATATCCGGGTTTGGGGGAAAAAGCCAAAACTTTTGGTTTGGGAACAATCCGGACATGGCGCTTACACAACAACCGCCCCTCTTCCCACAGAAACCATCAACTGGGAATCAGGAGCAAAGGGGAGTGCTGGGAAGAACTTTCCCCGTAGGAATATTCTCCTGCCTCTCCAAAGGCTCCCATCCAATTGATAAAGCTTATCAGAAGTCTGTCAATTATTCCCAGAGCAGCCAGAACAGGGTTTGATTCCATGAAGGAAACCGGGAGTTCCAGCCCGCGGCAGGGATGGGATTTAATGGGATCAGGCAAGCCAGGAATTCCAAATCCAGGGAGTCAGGAGCCCTCTGGGAGCAGCACTCTGACTGGAATTGAGGCCCAAAAGGAGCTTTCAATGTTGGGATCACAAAAGGAGTTTCAGCCTTTCAGGAAAGCGTTTGGGAGCTTTGAGGTTCTGTGGAGTCACCGCTCAGGAAAATCCTTGGATGTGATGACTGAAGGGGCTTTTCCAACCTCGATAATTCCAAGAAAGTCTCCCAGACCTCCATAAGCAGATGCAGCCCAGAATTACAGCCACCAGGGAAAGCTGGGGCTTCTAAACCAAAAATAACTCTTTGTGCATAAAGATCCATCTTGGAGCAGCTGGATATTGGGAAGGAGGGAATGAATTCCGTGTTTGTCATTAATGACACTGCCAGGGAAAAGGAGAGTCCAGATCCTTCAAAACCCGGGAATATCCTGCAGGAGAAAGGAAGAAATGGAAGACCCCCCCATCCCTGGAAGTGTCCAAGGCCAGGCTGGATGGGGCTTGGAGCAACCTGGGATAATGGAAGGTGTTCCTGAGTGGGATTGGATGATCCCATTCCAACCCGACTCATTTGGGATTCTGGGATTCCATAAATTACATGAATTTTTTAACACAAAAAGTGCTGACCTTCCTAAAGGAGGCGCTGGGTGATGGATCCCATTTTCCTTCCCAGTCTTTTCCTTCCTCCCAGATCAGAAAAAATCCATATAAATAGAATTCCAAAATTAGGGAATGCGCTGCTGTTCACTCAGGAATCTTTTGCCAAATTCCTCCCACGCCGGGTTTGAAGTTACATAAAATCCCCCTGTTCCCAGCTCAGGATCCATCCCAATGCACAATCCTGGGCTTTTCCAGCACTTTTCCAGCTCCAGAGGTTGGGAGTCACTCCCTCAGCTGCACCTGGCTCTCTGCAGGCACCTGGAATCAGCCTGGCATGGAAATTCAGGTGGAATTCCTGCATTTGGTGGCTGCTTTCTGGGAGAGTCAGGAGAAAAGGGTCGGGAAAATCCAAACTAAGGCTCCAAATCAAACTGGAGACCCTGGGAAGTGGTTCAGGGATTTAAAAAATAACCTAAAACCTTCAAAACCAACCAAATAACCGAAAAATATCCCAGCACCAGGAAACTTCCCCACTTTTATCCCTCTCCAGCAGCTCCATGTGTTCATATTGCTAAAAAATCACCCCTTTGTCCCTAAAATGGGAATTAAACCCCAATTAAATCCCAGGAAAAGCTTTTTAAAGGCTCCAGGACCACGTTCCAACCAAAATTCTTTCTGTGGAGCCACATTTCTCCACAAATCCTTTACATGGAGCCACATTTTGATAAAATTTTTTAATATGGAGCCACATTCCAACTAAAATTCTATCACGGAGCCACATTCCAACCAAAATTCTTTATACGGAGTCACATTTCAACCAGAATTTTCCATATGGAGCCACATTCCAACCAAAATTCTTTATAGGAGGTCACTTTCGACCCAAAATTTTTATATGGACCCACATTCGTATCAAAATTCTTTCTATGAGCCCAAATTTCTACCCAATTTCTTCCCATGGAGCCACATTTTTTCCAAAACTCTCTATCTGGAGTTACATTTTGACCAGAATTCTCTCTATTTAACATTTCTCAGCTTTCCTGCTCATGGAAAAATCCCAATTTTGCCACGGGAACGTTGGTAAAAAATTAAATTCTACTTCAATTCCCAGGTTCAGCAGCTCCAGCATTTCCTGGTGTTCCAACAGCTGAAGATTTCCCTCTTTTTAAAGGGCAACCCACACAATAATTGGACTTTTATCCAACTTTTCCTTATGGAAAAAGAGCCCAAAAAAAGCCCTCAGGCTTCTGAAGTGAAAAAACCAAACTTTAAGAGCCTCATCTCCCTCAAATCCTGGGTTTTGCTCATTTTCTTCCCCTTAAAAGAGGAAAATTTGGAAGCCTGGAGCTTTTCTTATCTAAAAATCTGCAGCCTAACAGCCCCGGGAGCTGAAAAGGGCCATTCCCAGCAGGAATTCAGCTCAGGAATTCCCAGGGATCCATCTGAAAGCCACCCGAAGAAAGGGAAGCAAATGCAAAACCTCAGCACTTAAATCCCAACTTCCAGCCCAGGAAATTGGGATTTAACCTGTTTTGCTCAGGTTAGCCAAAAATATCCTGGATGCAGCCAGAGTTCCGTGGATCATCACCTTCATCCAAAAAATCCTGGATGCAGCGGGAGTTCCGTGGATCATCACCTTCATCCACAGCTGGGTGAAGGAATCCGGAAGGCAACGAACCAAACCGAACCAAACCTGGGGTGGGAATCTGGAATTCCAACAGGATCCTGAATTATCCAGGCAGGTTTTACCTGTCTGGATGCTGATGGAGAGCTGCATCCAGGGGATTTTGGTGCTGGGGATGCAATTCCCTGGATGCTGGGGAGGAAATTCCCTCTCTGCTGCTCTCATTCATAGAATCCCAGAATTCCACAATGGAAAGGACCTTGAAGATCCTGCCATTCCAAGCCCTGCCACGAGCGCTTTCCACTATCCCAGGGTGCTCCAAGCCCCATCCAACCGGGCCTTGGACACTTCCAGGGATGGAACATCCACAGTTTCTCCAGGAATCCTGTTCCCGGGCCTCCCCACCCCCACAGCCAGGAATTCCTTCCCAATATCCAACCTGAATTTCCCCTCAAGTTCCATCCTCAAAACTGAAGGATTTGCTGGAACACTCCCAGGCCTGAAGCGCTGTCACTCCTCCGTTCTTAATTCCTAATGTGGGATAAAAACCAAGGACAAAAGTGCAGCTGTCCCTGTGATTCCTGGAATACTGGGATGAATGACCGGGAAGCCTTTTGTGCAGAGCACTGGGCTTTTCATATCCCAGTGTATCCCTGCTCCCAAAAATACTGCACTGCAGATGGAAAACGTCCAGCCAGGAAAAGAGCTGGGAAGTTAACAGGCAATCCTGCTCCTTCCCAAAAAAAGGCCCGGAGAGAGGAAAGGCAAAAGCACTCCCAGGAGGGGGGAAAGTCCCTGGAAAATCTGATTGATCCAGAAGGTGGAATCCAAGCAGAGCTCTCTGGAAAATGAGGTCAAGGCACCTGTCCCTGCAGCACAGCCTCAAATCCAGCTCTCCCGCTTCCCAAAATCCTCATTTCCTGGTTTAGGGAACGTTCTCACGGAGGTTTTGGAGCTGGAAGTTTGGAGCAAGGGAAATGACACCGTTTGTCCTGGGCTGAAATGGGAAGGACAGGGAGGATGGGACATTCCACGGAAAGAGAAAAATTAGGATTTCTCCTTTCCTTTATCAAAATGAGGAGCTGGATTATCATTAATAACCCTTTACTAATTATTCCATTATTTCTGTGTTCTAATTCCAGCATTTTAGAGAAGTTAAGATCAGCTCCAGGGAAAAGATCCAGTTAAGAAGCAAATATCCAGTTTCCTGCCTTCCAACGCTGCTCCTTCTCCCAGCTGCCTGAGAATTCCCGAATTCCCCCCAAATCCTGCTTTTTTCCCTTTCTGCTCGGGGCCAGGGCACGTGGAGGGAAGAAATTCCATTGGAAATGGTGACAGCAATCAGGACAAGCAAAGCTCAGGGAAGTTGGAAAGGGATTCACCTCCACAGGGAGCGGGAGGATGAGGATGGGGATGGAAGGGGATGGGACCCAAAGGAGAGGCACAAATCCACACTGGAATTCAAACCACAGCTCTTGGAAAACTCCCCCCCGCTCCTCCTCTGGGAGCAGGGAAGGAGATTCCAGCAGCAGCTCTTAGAGCCAGCACCTTCCCATCAATCACATGGAAATGGGATCACTTCCCAGGTAATCCCTGCCTCAAATCCCCTCCTTTGCCACCACCAGGAACAAAGAGCCATCCAAGGAAAAGTCTCACAGGGAAAAGGGAATTTCAGCTGCATTTTCCCACTGTGGTGCAATGAAATCCTGAAATCCGGGCACATCCCTGACTCCGGCTGGGATGCAGCAGGGAAGGATGAGGCAGGATCCAGACACAAGGGCAGTTTCTCACCTGCGGGATGGTTCCACATGGATCTCTTCCCATGGGATACCACGGGTGGGATGGGCAGACGGGAATTGCACCGAGAAACCCCAAATCCACCTTAAACCCCAGTTATCCAAAGAACCCCCAAATCCACATTAAATCCAAAATCCGTGGGCAGGGGCGTGGGGCATTCCCGGGATCAGAGCAGCCAAGGGCACCATTTCACTCCGGATTTTCCCCCCTCGTTAACAATTTCTAATTCAAATTAAAACCGCCCTAAAGCCAAGGTTAGGCCAGGCTTAAAGCTCAGGCTCAGCTCTGCCAACCAAACATTTCTCCCCTGCACAAAGCCACTTCCAGGACTAAAAATGTAGGAATGAGTGGGAATAATAGGGACAAAACCTCCCAATTTTTATAATTTTTCCCAAATCCCAAAATTATCTGAGCACAGGGAAAGTTCCTTAATTTAAGCTGAGGTTTTTTAAGCTGCTCTTTGTAAATTCCTCAATTTAAGTTCCAATGGATTTGAGCAAGAAAAGGATTTCAGGAGAAGTTGAGGAACCTGGAAACTTGAGGAATGTTTACATTAATAATCATAATTACAAATAATAATAATAATAATAAAAAGTTCCAAGAATCGCTTTACTTACAATTGTTGCTACCGGGGACCAGGACAGGGATTCATTCCCAGGGACAGGAATTCATTCCCAGGGACAGGGATTCATTCCCAGCACCTGGACACGCAGAGGTGCTGAGGCTCCGCCTGAGCCGAGCGAAGAATTTGGGATTTGCGTTAAAAATCAGGGAAAAAACTGCACGGAGCAGCAAAGCAACGGCCCTCCCTCGGCGGGGGAGGATTTGGGAATGACTCCCAGGATTCACATCCCTCATCCACAGCCTTCCTGGCGCAGGTAAAAGCAGGGATTCCCACCCCTCCATCACCTCCCTGACCTATCAGGGATGGCTATCCCGTGGGATTTTCCTTGAATGGGGCAGCAAATTCCAACCCTGAGTTTATCCAGCCTGAATGACATCACCCCCCCAGGCACTGCACGGCACCTTTGTCTCCAAAAACGCCTGGAAAACAAGGAATTCTCCCTGTCCCTCCTCATTCACACAAATATTCCCAAAATTCGCCGTACCACAGCCCTAAATATCGCAGTCTTAGCCCAAACTCATCCCAAATTTCACAGGAAGGCACTTTCCGACCATGATGTGAGCCTGAAACCACATTCCAAAGGGGAGAAACTGCCTGCATCCCAAAAAATGTAAAATGTTCCAGCACCCTGGCCAAGCACAAAGTCACTCCTTTAATATAAATTAATATAAATTAATATAAATTAATATAAATTAATATAAATCCTCCAAGTATTTATTTCTTCCCTAATTACAGGTGAAGTTTAATGTCCTGGGATTCTGCCCCAGCAGGAGCAGGGATACCTCGGGAATTGCTCGCAATTCCTTAAAAGAGAAGAAATCCCTTCCATGCTCCTTCATCCCAGAAATCTGCCATAAAATTTCCCAGCTGGGAATGGGTTGTGCAGGTAAACAGCAAGCACCAGGCTCTGGAGCTTTTCCAGCTGGATTTCCATGCTGCAAAAAGCTGGAAAGTCTCCTTATTTTCTGCCACGTGGGAATGACAGACTTTGGATTTGCAGCCGTAAAACTTCCACTGGAGCATTTCAAACAGGAAGGAAATCATGGAATTACGAAGTGATGCTGGGGAAGCTGCAAAATCTTGGAGTGATGCAGGGGAAAGCCAGTGGGAATCCACGGGAAGTGGGAATCCACATGGAGCACTGCTCAGGCTCCAGCTCCTTCCTGGCCCAGCCGGATGCCTCCTCCTCGCATCCATACTTTGGATCAAATTTGGATTCCTGGCTCACGTTCTCCTGAATTTTAGGTCCTGCTCCACATCACCCCCAGGGGCTGCAGCCTCTGGGATGGATCCCAAAAAGCCAAAACGCACAGGAGAGGTGGATGCAGGCATGGAGCATTTTTAGGGAAGTTTAACCCCACCACAAAAAATGGGAAAAGTCAGGAAAAAATCAAGGAAAAAGAAAATAACTTTTTCGGGAAGTGTCCTACCAACGCTCCAACACCCAGAGCCACACCTGGACTTCCGCTGGACTTTTCCTGAAGGAGTCCTAAAGTTCCGGAAGGAAAATGCCTATGGAAAACAGGGGTTTATAAATCCTCTCTTCCCTCCTGAATATCCAAACAAATTCGATTTAGAATTCCATCGGTGGATCCGGGCACAGGCTGCCCCATCCCTGGAAGTGTCCCAGGCCAGGATCCCAAATTCCCCACTCAAATTCAAACACATGAAGAGAGTTTTCCTTCGACAATCCGACTTTTCACACACCTTAAAGCTGAAACGCAGAGCTGGAAAACACTTGGATACTCTCAGGAAGCGAGAGCCAAGTTTTTCCCTCTCTCCATTCCACAGCCTGTGGGACCATCATTAATCTCCTTAATAAAGGGGAGGAGCATTCCAAGGAAAATGCAGGTGGAAAACTCAGCCTTTCCCTCCCATCCACATCTCCCAGGTGGGCTGGAACACGCTCCAGGATCTAAATTTGGGAGTTTAACCACTGCACGTTTGCCAGGAGCTTGTGCCGAGGGAATCAACCTTTTATGGATGGTTTTCCTCAGGGAAAGGCAGAAAATAGGATCCAGATTCCCACAGGAAGCACAAAACCATCGAGTCCCAAAGCGGCACCAACTGGGAACAGCCCGGGAGACTCCACAGCTCCAATGATCAATCAAAACAAAATCCTTGGGAACAGCCATAGCCAAAAACCTGGAATTCCAGACTGTCTGAATCCGTGTCGAGCCACGGGAACAAAACCAATGGAATGTTCTATACTCTGATCCTAAATCCCAACCCCTCCAAACCATCCACGGACACACCAAGCCCCACCAGCATCATCGGGATGGCTGGAAAAACACCTTCTTCCCAAATGGAGCTGGATTCCCGTTCGGGAAGTCTCCAGAAGCAGATGGATAAAAGTATTTTCCGTTAAAACACAAGAACATGAGGGAAATAAATCCTTGGAGCTCTCGATTCCGTCCCATCACGGAGGTGTCACTTGTCCAAGAGGTCCCTGCACCGTCGGGATGCAGCGGATGGGGATGATCTTGGAATCTTCGAGGAAGGAACAGCACCAAGAGATGAAGAGGCTCCTGCTCATAGCAGGATGCAAACATCCATCAATATCCATCAATATCCATCAATATCCATCAATATCCATCAATATCCATCAGGACCAGCTTGCCTGGAGAAGTCATGGCTGCCCCATCCCTGGAAGTGTCCAAGGCCGGGTTGGACGGGGCTTGGAGAAGCCTGGGATAGTGGGAGGTGTCCCTGCCCACGGCAGGGGTGGAATGGGATGAGCTCTGAGGTCCCTTCCGTCCAATCCAGCCTGGGATTCCAAGCAGGTCCAGGTTGGGGTCAGGCAGCTCCATGGAGAAGCTCCACGTGGAGCGCGGTGGTGGCTCCGAGCTCCGGGAATCGGGCTGGCCCAGCTGTGAGTTCCCAAGGAGTGGAGGTGCCTGGTCCTGCTGGAGGCTGACGGGCTCAGGAATCCCGGCTCCGGCGGAGAAGCGGACACAGAGAGCGACCAAGGAAGCACAAGGGAGCCAGAGTTTCTTTCCTCCAGGAAAATTCCAGCAAAAGCCGTCGGCACGGACGAGTTGTTGCTCAGCTCCCGGCTCAGGATCCTCCTCCTCCGGCCAGAGTGGAACTCCATCAAGATCCATCAGGAACAGCGTGCCTGGAGAAGCCATGGCTGCCCCTGGACCCCTGGAAGTGTCCAAGGCTGGGTTGGACGGGGCTTGGAGCACCTTGGGATAGTGGGAGGTGTCCCTGCCCATGGCAGGGGTGGAACGGGATGATCCTTAAGGCCCCTTCCCACCCAAACAATCCAGCGAATAATTCCCAGGAAAAGTACTGCTGATTTACCAGGCTCTGACCAACACTCTCCAAGCAGCACAATTCCAACACTCCGAGCTACAAAAGCAACTCATCCCAAAAACGAACCACACGCATCCCTCCCCATCCCATCCCATCCTATCCCATCCCATCCCGCGGCGGGTACGGAATGGGGGCAGCCACGAACATCCCACAGCCATCACGGGTTTCATTCCCAAACTCTTCCCAAACAGCCAACAGATCCTCAGATATTTCTAACAACCTACAGCAAACAACCCCAAGCAATCCTTTTCTCCAGGGAAAAGCTCCGCGCTGGGAAAAGCACATCCAAATTAAGACACGCCGTTAACGAACGCGATTCCGACGCGTGGGGAACGCCGGGATTCCAGGCAGGGACGGGGAAGCAACACCCCCAAAAACACCGCAACAACTCCTGAAAACTTTCCGAGTCCCACCACGGAACACAGGCCCCAAGGAAACCCCGAAATCAGGCCAATTAATTAGGAATTCCACTCAAAAGCCGTTAGAGAATCCGCTCCGGCTCCTTCCAACGGCTCGGGTTGGCACCACTGGACATTTTTAGACAACAAACGGTGGCGTGGGACGGCCCCGATGCCTTTGGACACCAAATTCCAAGAGCCAGCCCAGCCCCCTGCACCAGGATCGCTCCACGCACTCCAAACCACGAAGGTGCAACACCCAAATTAGCCTCAAACTTTTGGGATGGACAGGAAAGCGTCTGGACCCAGAGGGAAGGGACTGCAACTTACTGTGGGGCTAAGCTGAAGTAAACCAGGATTTACTCCAGGTTCTCCCGTCCCGGGAGCCACATCCAGCAAAACACAACCTGCATTCCGAATGAAATCCTCCGTTCCTCACTAATTTTAGAAGGCTCAACCACCGGCACCGTTTCAGCTGGAACAAGGGGAAGCTGTTCCTCAGCTGCTCCAGGTGGGCACACACAGAACTCGCTCAAAAAAGGTTTGCTCTGTTGTCCTTGCTCAAAAAAACCACCATTTTTAGCTTTGCCTCCAATCCGGCCATCGCTCGGGGGGTGCTCCATGCCAGGTGTCTGCTCCTTCCACCCCAGAGCCGGCAAAGTTTATGGAGCCCCCGAATCCTTCGCCCAGGAAGTCTAAAAATGTAAAAATAGCGTTGAGAAGCAGCAGGAAAGGGGTGGGGGGAGAAACCCAGCAGGGACGGAGTGACTTCTCAGGAGAGGCGATAAAGCCGGAGGCCCCGGCGGGATGAGGGGGGTGGGCTGGTGAAATTCCCCATCCAGAGGAGAACCAGAGTTCCCGGCCATTAGGCTGCTCCCCCTTCCCTGGCTCCTTCCTCCTGACAGAAAATGGGGTCAGGGCAGGGGCCGGCCGGGGAGAGAGAATTCCAGGGATAAAATCAAGAGGGGGCTCGGTAACCAAGAAAAATAGTATTAATAATAATAATAATAATAAAGAAGGTACTGAAAAATGGCCCCCCGGGGAGGCCGGGACACGTCCGCACGCTCCGCCCGGCTCCCCCCGCGCACCCTGGGGCAGGGACGGGACGGGGACGGGGACAGGGACAGGGACACGGGCAGGGACACGGGGGACACAGTTCCCGAGCCGACCCGCCACCCCCGGCGCGGCCGCTCCCGCCGCTCCCGC
>WBMZ01004086.1:0-44294 GCA_013400975.1 Atrichornis clamosus
GCCCTCCCCTCACACACAGCCTAGCACTTCGCACCCTGCTCCCCACCGTCCCCTAAGGGCAAAGCAGCTTCTGGGGAAGGGAAGCCACACTGAAGTTCTGGTGACACTCCGTGTGATCTGGACTGCGTGGCTGCCAGACCCCTTGACACACACAGCTGAGACATTGCCCAGGTGCAGCTGTTCCAACCAGGCTGCCATGGATGCACTTTGGAAGAAGGGGGAATTGCTATTAAGGCCTTAAAACCAGTAAGGGCTGTTTAGCTTTTCTTTGTGTGCGTTCATACTGGTTTTAATGATAAAATGCGTGACATTAAGGGACTCTTTCTCAATTTGGTTATGAAAAAGCAAACTTAATTTTAAAACAAAGGAAAAGGCTACAGAAGAATACTAGTTTTGTGTGAAAGAAAATGACTTTAGTCACTGCTGTAATAGGTTACAGTACATTTTCTCTGCTGTAATCAGGAAGAGATTTTTGCAGGAATTAACAACCCCATCAAAGGTTTCTTAGAGTCCTTGCAGTGCCCACAGTGCCACAGAATGCTCTCCACTGGTCTGAGTGTGCAGGTAGCCTGCCTTTCTGGGAATAAATGGCCCACAAAGGAAGAATTTAATGGGTAAAGAATCTCATGTTAGGCAAGAATAAGCTATCAATTTTGATAATTTGGTCTAAGGACTGGAATTTGAGGCCAGAAACCTCTATCTTCACTTTGCCTTCAAAACTAAGAGAACCATAGGAGTGTCACAGGTGCACTCTCTTATAATGTTCTTGGCCATTCGTTTTTATTTTGATTTTTTTTTTAATGTCCTAGCTTTTGAAATAATTTTGTACTCTGTATATTGTGATGTTGAAAGCTGGATTATTGTGTGTCATACATGCTTTGAAATAATTTTGTAATTTGATTGTTTGCCTATGAAATAGCCTTTACAATTCTTGATTTTATTTTTGCACTGGAAAATGACTGTAAAAGGCTACAACAGCTCCTTCACAGCAGACTGGGTTGGAGGGATGCCCACCTCTTTTACCTGGAATTTAGATGTCCAGAATATTTGAAATGGTAGAAAATTGCAAATCACTGGTTTAGGTGGGAGGAAATTGAATTAAGGAACTTGAAAAGGAAGGAGCTGTACTAAGCAGTCTAGGAAAAGAAACATCAATACAAACAAACTTTAAGCGGAGAGAGGATCCAGACATGGTAAGCTACATGAAATGGTGTATGTACTGCTGCACTGGCAGAAAAAAAAAATCTAGATTTTTTTCATTTCCTTTGTATAGCATTCCCTTGTATTCAATCCTATTAACCAGTGCTTTACCTACTTTGAAAAGAATCTATGCTCTTGTGTTAATGTTGTTTGTGTACACATTACCAAGGCAAATAAAAAAGAATCTGAGTGGTAGATTGTGCTTTGAAAGAAACAATGCATTAGCTCATTAGTGCCTGTGTGCTTGCTGGCAGGGTGCCAGAGCATCTACACCTTGGGTACTGCCTCAGTTCCCACCAGAATTCCACATCTGTGCATTTACAACATGGGCAACCTTGTCACTCTTGCCCTGGGAGTGCTTTCCACAACTGCTGTGTCCATTTGAGGTCCTGTATAAAAAAGGAAATATAAAACAAGAAATGTGCTGTGCTATCAAATATCCTGTGGGCTTTAAGGCTGACCACAAGTGTCATAAACACTTTCAAAGCATCAACACCTTTTTCATACTCTTTCCTCCAGTGGCAGCATCCAGGTGCTGCTGCAACAGCTCAGCCTCTTGTGTGGATTTGACAACTTCTCCAGCATCATTAAGGAAACAAAGTCCACATGTCCTTTAGAACAAAATTATTTCTCAAATAGCTTATTGATTTTGGCCATTATATTCATTGGACAGCAAGGTGTGTAAATGTGGGTATAATTAAGAAAGAGTGAATAATACATCAATGATACCAGCTACAGATATGAATAAAATTCCCACATTACAGTCCTTGCCAGAACAGACTTCATGCAGAAGGTTTTGGATTTGGCAATAATTTTTAAATTTCAATACCTCTTGCTACAATGCTGGAACTTTCCAAGAGTTTATGGACTAGATACATAGTTTTGGCTATGAATCTTAATGAGCAGGTAGCATTGCTGTTGTTGGGTTTGATAAATCTGTCCATAGCCCATATTTTTTGCCTGGAACAAGAGTAATGCTTCTGCTTCATGTACTTGACTGTAGGTTCCATCTTTAGCACCACTGTTCAAGGCATCCCCAAGTCAGAGCTCACATTCACAGGCAAGGGTTCACTGTAATTGTAAATCTCCTTTTCCCACCCTTTGGCCAGGGCACAGCTCCCAGTGCACCCTGTGAAGTTGTGCATTGCCTTCTCCTGCTGAGGAAATCATTTATTCTGTAAATAGTACGTGGAGCCTGTGGAGGTTTTGGCATGTGGCCTCTGTGATTATTCAGATATGACAAAATTTTTAAAAGGAAGATGCATTTTCACCACAACAGCTCCAAGAATTCAAGAGACTGACCTTTAGTGTTGTTTGTCCCATTTCAGAGAAAAAGAACCCAAGACTCACCAGATGAGTAGAGCAGGTAGAGCTATTCTCAGTTCCCAGAGGGGAAAGCAGAGCAGGGTACAGTTACAGAGAAGAGCCAAAGTTGTGGTTTGCTATTTTTTGCTTGGGCCCTTTTTCTTCCATTCTGGATGTTATTTATACTTTTAATAATTCAATGTTTTTAGTATTTTTTCACAGATCACAATTAATTAAAACCTTCAAATTAAGTTAAACACCTTAATTCCCTCTATCTAGCCTGTGTCCTCCCCAGATAAATATTACTCTGACAGAGAAGAAAAAACAGGAAAGTAATTGGATGGGTACCTCCCACCTGAGCAAAACTAGCTACAAATGAAGGATCCAGATCAGAAGTAGTAAGGACAATTTCTCTGAATACCATAATAATCTGATGGACACTTACATTTCCAGCTGTCTTGGATGAGGTGATTTACTTTCAGACATGCCTGGCTTGCATCAAGGCAGTCCACAAACCACAGTAAAATTGTAGAAACAGAGTAGAATCATCAGTAACTCTGGCTTACCAAACACTAAAAGAAAGTCAGCGTTTGTCTCAGAGATGTTAAATGAGATTATGGGAATAGAATCATCATCACTCTTTAAGGGCTACTCTGTAAACACAGAGGAAAAACTCATGCATGATCTGAAGCAGTACCCTGTGCTGCACCTGGGATCTGAGGTCCCTGCTGAGTGACTGGGTTTGGGAGCACCTGTAATCATCTCCAGGGTTGTATCTCTCTGAAAAACAGAGTTCTGAAAAAGTGGAAACCCTTTATTTCCCAGGTTATTTTAGCCATACTTTTAACAGCAGTTACATAGAAACACAGAAAAATAGAATGGTTTGAGTTGGAAGGGAACTTAAAAATCATCTAATTCCAAGCCCTCTGCCATGGGCAGGGAACTTTATCCCTAATTTCTATAGCACTTGTGTTTCTGTGTGCCTGCTTTTGCACTGATCTCTGCAATCTTGCAGGGTAACAGTGATGGGTACAGAGGCTTCAGCAGGACAGGCAGGGTGGTGCTGGGGTTGCCTGTTCCAGGCACTGGGAGACCTCAGCTCCTCCTGGTTTGCTGCTTGCCACTCTCCACCTGTCACCCAGAGACACAGGAATTCATCTCTGGAGCTCTTAGGGGCAGCATGACCTGAATGCTTTTCCCCTGTGGAACCTTTTACTCCCAGAAATGTGACTGATATGTTGACCAGAGAGAGAAAACTGACTGTCTCTTTCTTAGGAAATTAAAACTTAGTCTTCAAACCCTACACTTCAGAAATCTGAACCAAGGTCATTGAAATCAGAGTAATTAAGCACTCTGGAAAGTAAAACCAAACTAATTTAGTTTGAGAGAGTGCTATGGATTTGTACCTCAGCCTTTGAGGTCTAACAATCTAAACTCCATTCAGGAATTTGCCTGACTCAAACCCAGCACTTTGTGGATCACTGTTTTGTTACTTATAAATGTGGTGTGTTTTTTTTAAAGTACCTTAGTCTTTTCCCTTTGTTTCCAAGTTTTCAGGCTCTGACCTCACATCTCCCACTGACAATATGTTAAGCCCCTTCAGATTCCAGACTTGCAGTGCACGGAAATACAATCTGATAGAGAGCTCCAGTGCTTTCTTCAGATCCTTGCGTGGAGTGGAACTGAGCCCTGGTGCTTTCCTGCTCCCCAGATCATCCTCATGTGTGAGAGGGAGAGACCCAAGGGAGGATGGCAGCCAGGAATGGGATCTGAACAGAGAGTTTAAATCCTGGAGAAGCCCATGGAACACAGGTAACCACCATTTATAAGGAATTTGAAAAGCACAGGCTCCTGAGGCAGCAGAACCACCAGATAAAAAGCAATTTTTCCCCATAAGGCTTTCATAATTGAAAACATGTCCCTCGGTTTTAATGTTGTCATACCCTTGTTTTGCTGCAGAGTATTTCCTGGAATCTGCAATAGGTGTTACCACGTTAGGAACAAAATGTCTTTTTAGTCAACAACACCAAACTGCTTACTTTTGTAATCTGCAAATTGGATAAAACACTATTTTAAGTTTTCAGATTTAAACAAATCATTTGAAAACCCAGTTCTGAATTAACATCTTCCACTTCTGTTTTGAACAGTTTGTACTAAAATTGATACTTGGTAGTTGGCAGGCTTGTCCAAGTCTGTACTTACTAAATTATTGACTGAGAACTTGCTGGGTACCTTGGTCTGAATATTCTGTTTTACCTTGTGCCACTTCTGTCAGAAGCTAAAATTTCCTTGAAGGTGACACGCAGGGACTATAGAAACACAGCTCCAGCTGACCTCACTGGAAGGACATTATCACTTCCATGGCTGGCTGCTTGGGAGCATCAGCACTTTCTGTGATGACACCAAAAATCCCAGTTTTTGCTCTGTCCTTGACGTCAGCAGCAAGGCAAGACTGGTTTGCACAGGAGTAAAGCAATAAGGATGTACTGCATTACACAATGACTAAAACATAATCTCTTTTTTTCAGTGCCTTTATTAGTGACTCATGTGGTCCCAGGACAGAATACACACTGTGTTTTAATGACTTCTGCCATTGCCACTTAGACCTGAAGGAAAATGGATCTCTAGAGCTCAGTTCACATCCCTCAGCCAGCAGGATCCCCCCCAGTGGGGGAGAGGTTGCACAAGGAGTGTGAGCCCAGGTATTGACAGCCCCATCTACCCATGGAGAGGACTGCAGAAATAACTCAAGTTATTTTTACAAGTGCAATGACCTAATTGTTTGCTTATTCTGTAGCACCACTTGCCACTTCAATTACAGCCAAATTGCTTGATTAAAGTAGAGGAAGACTTAAACACTAATTTCCAGGAGCTTAAGGCTATATTTTAGGAAAGAGATGATTTAATTCTAATTTTAAAAAATGTTTGTATCTCCCTTTTTTCTTTTGTAGCTTTGTATCACATTGTGCTGAGCTTTTCCAGGCAAGAAAAAGAGGGAAATATCTGGTTTTCATAGAAAAGTGGAGTTACCTGGAAACTAGACTACAACAAACTGAAGGGTTTTTGTTTTGTTTTGTTTTGATTTGATTTTATTGCTGTTTCAGCTCCATGGAGAGGGATACTGTGATCCCTGTGATTCCAGCAGACACTTAGTGATAAGTAGGCATTTTGTATTTACTGTTGGTAAATGCAGAGTTCCAACCTGGAGCTTCATCCAGGCTTCACTCCTTCTCTCTATATTGTAAGAATCTGTTCAATGCTGGTGTTTGATTTACCCAACTCAGGAAGAATTACCAGAACAGCAACTTGTATGGAATGGGGAGCTCTTGTCCTGCTCTGTCTTTGCAGGGTATCAGTTTCATGACGTCCTGTCCGAGGAGTGGATTCCTGCGTCACCAATAATGAGTGAAACTGTCCTGGCACTGTGACAGTAAGAGCAAGGAAATGCTTCAGTACATCATGAATTGCAGAGGAATTGACAGGGAAATTTTGACTGGAGTTCTTCTGAGTGCTCTTTTTAGCAGTAAGTTACTGCCCTTTTGCTTGGGGTTTGTGCAGATCCTCATCTTGGGTAGAAAACTACAGGAAAAAGAACATAGGATAAAGCCTTTTTAGAACTTGTTTCTGAGATATTCCTCATGAGACACTAAAAATGGCAAATATCCTTTTTTAAATGCAAGACAGGTAAAAAATTATCTTGATTTGACATCCATAAATTTGTGGCCTTTATTGTAAGTGGTTATATGTGAGCTAAATAGGAGGTAGAAAATATTAAAGGTTGGTTCTAGAGAGAGGTGAGTTTAATACACACCCTAGGTGAGGGCATGGTGGTAATGCTGGTTAATATATTTTGCAGTGAGACTTAAGTGCCTTGTCTTCTCTGATTTTTTTGGTGGTTTTTTGTTGTTGACTTTGGCTTTTTTTCTCCTCAGAAGGGCTTGTGCTTCCTACAAACAAGAAAAAAACACATTTATAACAGTGAAAGCAGAGCCTGAAATGGTCATTAAGTTATTTTCACAAACCCTGGTTTGTGAAGAGAAGACGTTCAAGTTTACAGATCAGACTGGACTTCTAAATAATCCTTATTAGATCTTACGTTACAAAAAGGCAGGAGTGCTATACAAGATTAGTCCACAGGCTGCTAAATATCTGGGAATATAATTTAGTTTGTCAGACACTGTCATATTCAGGCAATTCAGTACTAGTAACACTTCCCTTTTCATATGGTACCACAGTAGGAGCAAACTCTGGGCAGAGCTGATTGAATAAAAATGTAATTTTTAAAATCATGCAGGTGTTTCTATTAGTTTTCCATGCATCCATTGTTAGAAACAGTATTTCTAGTTCTACAGTTTGTATTAATATTTGTATTAATTTTGTATTAATATTTGTATTGTATGCCAGTATTCTAGTATTTATTAGCTGAATTAGTCTAATGTCTGTGGTGAAAACACAAATAGTGAAATTCTGTTTTCATTTCCTAGAGAAATCCAGAATTTCTCTACAAAACACACAGCTCCTCTGGATTGGGGGTTTTTATGGTACTTGGTATTATTTTTATACTGGAGCTTACTATCTAGCCCAGAGGTTTAAATGTAGAAGTTAATTTAAACTGGTAAATCTCTTCTGCTAGACTCTTTGGCCTGTGAATTATCCTAGCTAAAAATATCAACTTTGCAACACAAGTGTAACTTCCAACCTTTTATATATCACAACACATGTTCTCCAAGGGACTCTTTTTAAGGACCAAGGATATAAACAGCTACTGGATGAATTCAAGCTGTGATTTAGTGTGTCATAACCATAATTTGAGCCAACTTTAACCCATTGGTTCCCAAGCTTCAAATTATTTTGTCCCCAGCTAAAATCCTGTGGTGCCTTTGCAGACCAGGTCTCACAGTGCTCCTCTGGGGGTCATTTACACTTTTGAAGACTCCATCTTCAGAAGATTGAATGAACTTGAATATCAGCTTTACCTGCTGTGCTTGTGGTTGTTGTCAGTTCCTACTTCTGTATCTCCATGAGAAATGAGTCACACTGCAAAAGATTTATGCCAATGTAATCAGATTTCCAAACCCTGCACTAATCTTTGGGACAGAGCATCAGACTGCAATTAGCCTGATCTTCTCCTAGTGGAATTAATGAAGATTTTATCAGTGACCTTAGGGGGGACAAAGTTAGGTCTTCCCTTAGCCTGTGTCACAGCTGTCCACATGGAGAAGTGATGGAGCTGGAGAGTAGCTGAGCACTGGTGGGTGCTGCAGAGTGCAGCCCTCTGGGGTGTCAGCACTCCTGCCACAGCTGCCTGCCAGGGGAGAGTTCCCGAGGCTGGTGTGTTAATCTGTCCCCTCTGAGATCAAACATTGCACCTCCTGTGATAAGACTGACAGCATCTTAACGGGTCAGATAGTTATCAAGGGTGCTTGGAGCCTCTTCTCTGGTTTGAGCTGTGTTTATCTTGGCCTTAAGCCCTCACATGCTCTTCTAAAAGCAACTGAGAAATACTGACATTGGAAGGAAGGGGTGTCAATCTTATTGAAGTTGGGCTGAGTTTACCAGAGCATTTTTCTAACCTAAGCAGGCCATGTCTTCCAAAACCAATGTAGCACCAAGGAAAGGAGATGATGTCAAACCTGGAAATGTAGGTTGAAACTCCTGCCTGCTGTAGCCTCAAGACACACCTGGTATTTTGTATAGTACATACAGGTGTGGAGGCATCTGAGTTAGTGTGCCCAGTGCTCTTGCTGTTAAAATCTTCTGGAAACTGGCACTGTGGTTAAAGCTTTAGCTCCTGCAGGCAGGGGAGAAATGTGAATTGATTGAAATGGAGAGGTTTTAAAAACAAAAGGCAACTCTCTCCCCCTTCTCCCCTGAACAAATTGTGTGTAAATGTGCCTGTGTGTGTGGATGTGGGACTTAGAATAATGTCATGATCTGGGAGCCTTCGCTGTGATGTTTTTAACATCTAGGGATGATTATCCATTGTGTAACTCAGTGACTGGGTGAACAATCTATACAAATAAATTCTTGACTGTGCATCAAATACAAGCCCATGCAAGAGCAGTAAATCTTCCTGCATACCTACATAGACAGCTCACACACAAATTAGTAAATACATGTGGTACTAGTCACAAAAACGTGAACTGAAATATATGCTTAAGGGTGCAAAAGCAGACATATGAATATATATTCAGTCCCTCACAAATTGGGCCTCTGTACAACCACAAGCAGGGCAACCACCCATGCATTGGCTAAAAGTTTTGTGCCAATTAGCTAATTAAAATACTGGCTGAAAAATACACTATGAATTTAGGTCCCCACATTTTTCCCAGTTTATTGGACTGTTCAACTCTGTCTGGGCTTCCTTCATGTATAGAACAGACAGGAGAAAAGACCTTGGCTGCAATGATAATCACTGTGGGAGATGCTTCTAAAAAGCCTTTGCAACAAGAGAATGTTCCCTGCTCACTAATGTGCCACTACAGTACACAGGATTCTTACTACAGGGGCAGAAATTTGCTAACAAGACCTTTGTGAGAAACATGGGAGAGTTGTTTACCTCCACCTTAATAAGAAAACCCTACAAGAACTGCTGAGATCTGGCAAGGAAACACAAGTGAGCTTCCTGACCCAGAGTAACTGTTTGCTGCAGGAGTAGAGGTTCCGTGACTGTCCTGACTGTCTGCCACAGTGTCTGGAGTCTTGTAAGTTTGACAAGAAAGAATCTGCTCTTAGGATTCAAGATCTGTTCCAAATCTGATTGCAAGAAAGTCAGGATAACAAAGTTTGAGTGATGTGCCCAGTAAGTGCAGTGTTAGTTGTAAAATTGTCTGTATTAGGAGTGTGTGTACGTGGACTCTCCGTGCAAAGAGGATTTGTGTGCCAGGCTGTCACTTCAGACAGCGACTGCCACGGGTATTTACAAGGCTCCTTAGAAATGCCCGTGTCCCTGGAGCTGCAGCAGGGCTGTGTCACTGCATCCCTGAGAGCCAGGGTGGTGCCCAGTGCAGGACATGGAGTGAGCCCCTCTTCCCTGCAGGCACTGCTGTGCCCAGAGCCCCGGGGCTGCTGCTGAGCCAGGAGGGGAGCACAGCCCTGGCACTCAAAGTGTCATCCTGCAAGGTTATCACTCCAATTTCTTTGCTTATCCTTCCCATGTCTTTGCCAATATGAAATGAAAAGCCATTTGATACCTGAGGCTCCTGGCTCGGTATCTCATAAGCAATTTTAGAATTAATAGTCTTTGAATCATTAATATCCTCTGCTTTCACTGTAATGATCTCACTTCCTGCAAACAGGGATGCTGAGTTGAGGGTGAATTAAAGAAAACCAAACATAAATACAGCAGGTAAAAAGCTTGTTTTAATGATGTATATGCTTTGATCACTGCTCAGGAAAACGAAGTTGTTTAGAAATAAATTAATAAATAAAAATAAATAAATTCATTTATAATTTCAGTGGTTTGAGACAGTTTTTTAGCAATATACATTTATAAACAATAACCAGTTTCTTTGCAGAAATACAAATTAAACAAGATGTTAAAACAGAAGGACATGACAAATAAATAGTGAATGTTCAGGTATTACAGATTCATCTCCAATTAGATTAATGAGGTCTTTCATACCTTTCAGTAAGTTTTTTCCCACTGCTGATCCCTAAGCTTTTCCTGAGGGGTTTTTTGTTACTTCATGAATGATCATGCCTCTTGTAGATCAAAATCAATGACACTTGAAGTGTTCTTGCAAGTCCTGTGCCAAAACAATGGAATTAATTGGTTTCATTTAGCAGCTACTAAAGTATTGTACGAGTAAATTCTCATTGAAGTAAAGACTGTGCAGCTGAGTCGTAAGTAAATTATTGCTCTTTCTCCGAGCTGTGGTGGATTCATCCTAATTTGACAGCCTGAGTTACTGCTTGAGAACCATTCCCACGTTTGGCTGTGCTGCTGGAGTGCTATCAGATAAACCTCCAGGTTGTCATTGCCATCCATCACTGTTATCAGCACCACAAGTGGGTCACTGTACAGCAGCCTGTTCCCAGCAAGAACCTGAAACTCAGGATGATACAGTTCAAATTGATGAAAAAAACCCATTTATCTGGTTAAAGTGTTCTTTTTTAATCTTAGTAGAATTTGGCATGAATAACTCCATTTGTGTAAAACTCTGCTGTGATCTGCAGTATAGACATATATAATATTCATCTCACTTTTAATGCTAAAAAAATTATGGAAAAATTTTAAGGATGTGAAAGAGATTAAAATTGTTAAAGTTCTGTGTTGAGCTGCACAGGCAGCTTGTGTTTTATATATACATATAAAAACTTGTGTTATATAAAACTTTTCAATAACTTTTTTTTTATAGATTGCTCAAAGCCTAGTGTTATGTTAGCACAAGTAATGGAAACAAGGAGAGGAGAATACTATAGAGGAGAGTTAGCGTGTTTAAAAAATACAAATTAAAAAAATTCCTCTTTTGCTGCCTATGTCAACTGGGGGAGGCATTAAAATTAACTTTTATGCTACTCCATGCAGCTTCTGGGCTGTGCTGGTGGATGCTCTACCCTTTGGAGCCTCTCTAGTCTGGAAGTGATGCATCACCAGAACAAGCAGAGTCTTGTCCAGAAGCTTAGAGCTTCTGCCATGAGCTGGACTGCAAAGACAGAGCTAAAATTAGTTTCTATTCATAAATTTCTCTGACTTGCATTGACCACATGTCAAATGACAGCATGAGACTTTCACAGTGAGAGTTTGTCAACAGAGATCTTCAAACAGGACTTCATTGTGTGCACTATTCTCTGTTTTACAGATCCCAGAGAAAAATCTAAAGCCCTCTGGATGTCCCCGTCCCTCAGGGCTGTCCCTGCACCCTCAGCTCGGTGTCACCTGCAAATGTGCTGAGGGTGCCCTCAGTCTGTGTCACTGATGCAGATATTGAATTATACGGGGCCCAGTAGGGACCCCTGAGGGACACCACTGGTCACTGATGTCCATCAGGACCTTGAGCCTTTGGCCACTGCACTGACAGAAAATAGACCAGGATCCCAGATGGCAGCTTGCAGGCTTTCCTAATGCATGGCAGTCCCAGGGCTCTTTCCATAAATATCTAGGACCATATGTTCTTCATCACTGAAACATCAGTGGAGTCTTTTCTCTTACATCCCTTTGGAAAAGTGGGACAGTAGCATCAGAGTAAGGACATCCAGAAAGCCCAAGACAAGACAGTTTGGGCAGTAATATCTGTCCTGTGTGTCCACCCAACTCAACATTTGTCTCAGTATTCTTGCTTAATAATGCTTGTAATGGGCTGATTGATTCTGGGATCAAGTTTAGGAGGACATGGAACAGTATCTCAAGCCCAGATTTGATGCTGTTGCCAGACCCTCGATGCTGCAGGAGTGCCCACACTGCTTTCTGTGCTCACCTTTCCCTCAGAGGGCCTTGGGCAGCACCTTCAACCCAGAATCTGTTTCTGTTATCACTAGGCCAGAGGCTGGGGTTTTCATTCTGGCTGTTTTCAGGTAAATCACTGTTGATCTCCCTGGTATTTTGGGGGAATTATGACTAATTACGTAGTGAAAGATCATGAGATACAATCCCATTAAAATAATTATGAAAGAAGTACAAAGGAGTGCAATTCTTTTGTAAAAATCTAAACAGAGTTAATGCTTCCGATCAAATCAAAATTAAAAGTCTGAGTTGTATTTGAGAAATCACTGGGTTTATAGTCGAGGGTCAGATCCTTCCCTTAATCCAGCCTGAATGCACTGGAAAGCAGATCTGCTTTCTGCAATTGGTTTCAGGAATTTATTCCTCCAGGGAGGAGTTTAATGGGTGAGGCATTGAGCAGGGTGTAGTTCCAAGGTGAGTCACAGGCTGCCTGTAGGAATTCAGGCAAGTGGCTCTGCCTTGTGTCCTTCCTTTTGTAGGATGAGATAATTGCATTTTCCCACTGCCCAGAAATGCTGGAGGGCTCTCCATTAAGGTGAGCATTAAGGTGGCATGCAGGGACAGAAATCCTGCTTCTGTGAGACAGGGAGTTATTAGCAAGCAAAAGATTGTTTTCCTGGCCTTATCTTCCAGAATCCTGTTGTTTCACACATATGAAGTTTCCTTAATCCATATTAACAAAATCCTTTCTGTACTCAGATGTTCTGAGCAGTATTTGAAGAAGTCATAGCACAACTCAGATTGTTCCTTATATTTTTCTTTACCTCTGCCTGATTTTCTCTGTCAGTAACTCTGTCTGGTGGTGCATAAATGTTTCCAGCTGGATCAATTGGAAAAAAAACCAACAAACCCTGAGGGAGCTCCCCTTCAGACTGTAATGGACCTCTCTACTTTGCTACTGAACCTGGATTCATGGGTAAAGCATTAATGTAAGTGGAAATAATCCAAGTTTCAAAAAAGAAAATTATTGGAATGGTTCAGTCTCAAGGACAAAGGGTCCCTCAAAAATGCCATTAAAATTTTGCTGGCAGCTGCAGGAGGTTGCTGTTCAGAATATGTAGGCATGGAAATGAAACTGCCCTGTAGAAATGATCTGCTCAGAGCACTGCCCAGGCACTTTGGGTGGATATTGGGAAGGCCTGGTGCTATTGTTCCATCTCTTATTGTTCCATCTCTGAGTATGAACCAAGCTTGCCTCTGGTGTTAGCAGCAGTTCTTATCAAAAGGACTTAAATCTTTCAGTTATTGTTTTTAGAGAGGCAAGAGGCCCCCAAATGAAGCTGGGGACAGCAGTGCTCTGCATCTCCCTGCAGTGCAGTCCCTGCTCCCAGAGCAGCTGTGGTGGAGACTGTGCCAAGGGCTTTTGCCAGAATAGGCTTCTTAAGCAATTAATTTTATCAAAAATGTTGAGATGTGGTCTAGTAACTATAGAAGGCATCTGAGAGCCGAGAAATGCTGGGCTTGGAGCTCCATTTCTGCCAGGCTCATCCTATGTGTCAGTAAGCAGGGTAGTTCTGACTCTGAAGTTAATTGGTTTCTATTGACTTTTACTGGATTTATGAATGAACATCTAAATACCCTGCACCACTTATAACAATTTATACTTGTCTCCTGCAATATTGCAGGATTTGTATATGCAATTTTCTCAACCTGCTTTGAGATACTTTTGAATATGTAATTATGTTATTATTCAGACTCCTGATGAGATACTGCAAGCCTCCCCAGTTCTACAAACAACAGCATTTTATATCAAATTCAAATGGGTAATAATGAAACTGAAGTGAAATAATGAAATAAGGGAATTCTAGAACTTTGGGACACATTTCCATGTTGTTACATGGTGTAATTTTTCCATCATCACAGCCAAAGCAAAATCAAATCAGTGAAAGCTTTGCCTGACATCATTTGGCAGGCTGAGAGGTAACTCATTTTCAGATTGATTTGAATATGAAATTGAATTAGTGCAGCTAAAAATATTTCTGCAGTACTGCACTGGTGAAAAGCAAGAAACCCTTTTATGCCTGATGGTCTAAGAAAGAATGGACAGCAACCTCTGAGAAAATGACAACCCATTTTTTGCGGTTACCATGGCAATGTAGCTACAAACACTTGTGTTTAGATTGTACAGTCCTCATGAAATACAGCTTGTCAGTTGTTTCTATAAGCCACAAACTCTTTCAACTCCATGGATGCAGAACAGTTCCTAACAAGGAGAAAGAAGGGGGCTGTTTCAAATGGGATGTGTGCAGGTCCTCATCAGTCCTCAAAATACCAAGGCAAAGCTATGATGGAGGTCTTATTCTAATTTAAACATCTATTTGTTTATGCCAGCATTCATGAGTTTCTTGGGTGATTTTGTTTAGATTTTGTGCCTCTTAACCCTTGTGACTGCACTCCCATAGAATGTGGATACAGCTCAGTCCCCTCACCGCATTAATTGCTTTGCTGTGAGGAGAGACAGTGCAGTCTCTAATCCAGGTTTAAAATAAGATTGTTATTTTAAGCGACCTTTTCCTATCCCTTTTGAATCTTTGCATGCCTGAGGGATTCCCTTTGGAGTCCTGATAAATAAAGCAACAGCAGGCTTTGCTCTGCCTTGGACAGCCCTGTTTCTGTCACTGCTGAATGGGCAGTTAGGGCTGGAGCAAGGACCTGGAAAAATGCAGCAGTGAATTTACTCCTTCCCAAGAATGAAGGGGTCAGAATGTAAAAGTGTGGAGTTTAGCCTTTCTCCTTCAGCCAAGGAGAAAAACAAGACTGTCAGTCCAAAACAGGCATGTAAATGATTTTAAACAATTCATGTAAGTGAAACACATTTATCAGTTGTCACTTGAAGGTCGTACACCTGAGATCTGCTTCCTGATCTCCTCATTAAAATGGGACTGCTGCCACATTTCCCTTTTGTTTTCCAGTGTACAGCACCCAGAAAATCTGCCTTTCATAACAAACCTGTGCACGTGGCAGCATTTCTGCAAATGTACAAAAAAAGGGCTGAATTTAATGGGATTATGCATAAGTCTAAATTAATCACAGGTTTGTGGTATGAAAGCCAATGTTCCTAATCCAAAGGATTTACCCAGAGTAGATTTAAGATTGCACAGAATAGATTTAGGATTGGAGGACAATCTCATCTCATCTGAGTTGAACGATCTTGAAAATCAGGATCTCCTGAATTACCTTGGAAATTATCCGAAGATAACTCATGTTCAAGGCTATTGGAAGGAAAATGGCACCTGGAGCTACCTGGGTGTTTTCAACAATTGCAATTCCCACTGTTTTTGAGGCACAATTTCCTAGAGACTGATTCCCCAAATCTTTGACTTGCATAATTAGATGACAATTGCTGACCTGGCTTGTGTCTAGACAGAGCTGTCTACAAATAAGAGAAACTTATCAAAGATATTTATAATTCTTTTCCAAATGCATAACAGCTGGCCCAGGAACACGAAATTAAGTTCCCTTTCTCGTTAACTGCTGCTCAGTAATTACAGCAGCTACTTACCACAAGGATGTTTATATATTCTTGGGTTTGTGTATTTTTCTGTATTCCTTTACTGATGGTTCACTCCAGTTTTGTGACTGCCAATGATAGCAAGGTGCTGAGCCTGTTTCAAGGGAAGAGTTTGGGGGGCTTCTGGGACATCTCTGTACCGTATTTTCCGTGGTACCTCTGTGTCATTATCAGACTTTCAGGGATTGTAATGATGGTGCTGACCACTCACTGCTGGTAATCCTGCATTACTGGGCTCAGCCTTCACTTCAAGGTGCCTGAAGCTTTTGCTGCTGGAAAGGGAAGGAAGCCTTGTCAGGAAAAGGCCTTCAAGCAGCCCTGAGTGAGAGGTGCCAGGGGAGAGAAGCACAGCTCGTGGCTCTGAGGAGAAAGCTGCTCTCTTCTCTGAGGGGCATTTGAAGGGGTCTGTAGGCAAACGAGGGGCGATCACCTCGATATCACTCTGATCTGGCTCTGGGCAGTGCTGTGGCCTATGCTCACCATCACTTTCCTGAGGTGACCTTTGGTTTTATGACAATGACTGCACACCATAGAGCATGGAACACTCCTTCGTTAGTGCAGGCAGTCAGGGGGAAGAGATTTCAGGATCTGGATTTAGGAAAGTGCCCTTTCCCGTTTCCAAAGGGACATTTCGACAAGCTAGCATAGCCTCACCAGCTCCTAAATCCTCATGCATGAGGCATCCTGGTGTGCCTGGTGTGCCAGTGTGGAGGGTGTGAGTAAGGCTGGCAGAGATGATGTCAGGCTGACTCATGGTGACCAGTGTTTCCCCAGGGAGGACAGGCTCAGACCCCTGAGCCCCAGCAATTTGTCACCATTGCCTCCTTCGTTTCACCCTGCCTGGCTTTCCTGAGAGCAGAAGGCAGCCCTTCCCCAAGTGCTCTGCAGTTCCCCAGTTCCACAACTTTGCTAGGTTACCTTCATGCTTCCTCCGTACAAGCAGCTTCTGTGACTGGAGTCAGGAATGTCAGGTGTGGGAGGGGACGGAGGCCTTCAGCTTATCTTAAAGGAGCCTGGCAGGGACAGAGTGATTTGTCTTTGAATGCTCTTCCCTCCTCCGCTTCTGTCGAGCTGGTGATGCAGCTTTCTGTAATGACTCTGTAGTGACTAATACCTGAAAAGCCATAGAAATTTCTCTGAACTCTTGAATGAGGGAAGATGTGCTCTTCTGTTATCACGAGGGAGGCAGAGGGTGCTTTTGCCTTTGTATCAGGGGTGAGATTGCTTTTGCCTTTGTATCAGGGGTGAGATTGGTACCAGGTTTCTGTGTCAGAACAAAAGTTACAGCAGCCAGGAGAGAGAAGTTTTGAAAGCCTGGTAGTTTTTAATCTGTTTACCCAAGACAGTTATACGCATGATGTGTTTCGCTGTTAAACTCTTCCTGGAACAGAGGAAATTGACTGAATGACAGCTGCATTTTAGATATCAGAGGAGAAATACTAGATAAGAAAACTGAAAAAATATCTGATTTCGTCTGAAGCTTTCTTTTTGGTGTGTGTTGCTTAATTTGACACACATATTCATTGATAGTTTGGTTAGAACAGCCTTCCCAAAACATAAGAAAGCAGCTATCCAGATTGGTCATTGTTCCTGAGTGTTACTCTGACCTTAGCCTTTATCTAAAACATAAATCAGGATCTCAAGTGATGGCCATCAGCTGTTTTTCCATCGGAAAAAACCTCTTTTCCCAGTCCCATGAAAACATTTATGGTACTGTCTCAGCACTGGGATTTTTTTTTAAGTGTTCTTCCCATTATGGTGAGCCCTGCATAGCATATGGAAGTGTAAAAATAAGTTTAAAATACATTGAGGAGCAGTTTACAGACTGGAAATTTAAATTTCGTAATTAATTAATAGGAGTTTTCCATGCTCTTGCATAAAGAATATGGAGAGATTACCAGGAATGCACCTCTGTGTGCTGTAGTAACACAGAGCAGTGATGCACATTTAAACAGGGCATGGTGACCTGTGTTAGCTTCTTAAAAGCTGAGATTACTCTGCCTTCCCAATTCATTCCATTATGGCTTTTGCGTTGTCATGTGCTACTGTTATATTTTCAAGAGACTTTTCTCTGTATAAAATGTCATTTGCAGAACGTCCAAGGCAGGAGAATCTACTGCAGAGCCAGCCCCTTGCAGCCCAAGCCAAAACATTAATTCTTCAGGCAGTACAACATATAATTAAAAACTTCTAAGGCTGGATATTCCATTTTAGGGGAGCAAACCTTTAACTTTTGTAGTTCTCTCCTGCAACATTCAACATTAATTATTTTGTAGGATTTTTTGAAAGGAAAGTAATTTTTCTCTAAGTATTTTTGCTCTCTTTTCTTTCTCACTGATGCAAAAAAAAAAGAAAATGCAGTTAGTTGACACAATTCCAAATTATGGGTTTAAAAAAATCCTGATAGATTTATTTAATCCTCATCACATATATCTATCTTTTAACTGCACTTTCCAAAATATTTTATGGCTGTTATGTTAGTATGGATTCAAATTAAGAACCTCATACAGCACACACTGACTGCAGGCACACAGAATGAGCTTCAAGAAGACCTTTCACTGCACTACAGAAAAACCCAGTCATTGGTGGTTCACTGTGTGGGTGTACACAAAGCATCAGGCAGTGTTTTTCAAGGACAACAATTTGCACATTCTCAGCTGCACTTTGTAATCTGCAGATTCAGAAAAATAATCTACTATAGAGTAAAACTGCCTGAATTTTATTCACAAAAGCAGAGGGTGGGAGTCACCAGGGGCAGCATCACCTGGCGGGAGGAGCGTTGGGGTACCCTCTGGTATAAAGCTGTGTGCCTGGAGTCACGAAAATCTCAGTAAGACTGAGATCACTGCAAAGTGCCACTCAGTGAGTAATGCCAAGAAATTGTGTTCCTCCTGCTTCGGTGATTTACAATCAGAACCAAAAACTTGACGGAAAATTTTACGTCAGGTATGACTGAAGGGCCCTGTTTTCATACAAACCCAAGGAGTTGTGTGACATCACAGCTGCTCTGTTGTGTGCTCTTGTTCCTCTGCTGTGTATTTATTTATTTGGTTATTCAGGCTTTTATCTCTGGGGCAGTGTAGGGAGTTCAGGAGTTTTTCTTTTTGTGGTAGCAGCACCTAAATGGCTCTCCAAACCTAGAGCTTCCTCTTCACTCTAAAAGAGACAATAAATCCTTGAGCCCCTAAAGCATTCCTTTGTTCAGTTCACGTGCTTGCTGGTGTTCTACATGGTCTCAAGATAGAAAACTGACTTCTGTTTCCTAAAATTTAGGGTCTATAATTGTTCAAACACTTCAATACAAACTCAGAGAGAACTACCCAGCTGTATCTCACATTCTACAGATAAAGAAACAGCTCCTGTCCTTGTATCTCTCTGGAACATGTGCTCTGAAGGGTGACTTGGAGTCTGTGGGAGGATTTTGTACCAATAACTCATCATTTGGTGTGGAAGTGTCTGGTTTAACCCCAGCTGGCACCACACAGCTGCCTGCTCACTGCTCCCCTCGCCTCAGTGGGATGGGGAATAGAGGCAGGGGAAGATGTAGGCTGAGAGAGAGACAGATTAATAGGCCAGGAAGTGAAAGGGAAGTAATAAAAATTATAAAAGAATATACAAAATGACAGATACAACTGCTCAGCACCCACTGACCATTGTCCAGTCAGTCCCTAGGCAGTGGCTCCTGCCCCATGGCCAGTTCAGGTCGGCTGTCCTGGCTGTGCTCCCTCCCAGCTCCTTGTGCTCCTGCTCGCTGACAGAGCACAAGAAACTGAAAAGTCCTTGACTTAAGAGTAAGCACTACTTAGCAACAACTAAAATATCAGCATATTATCAACATTATTCTCTTCCTAAATCCAAAACACAGCACTGGACCAGCTACTAGGAGGAAAAATAACTCTATCCCAGCCAAAACCAGGACAAAGGATGATCCAGGTCAGTGGCACAGCCAGGCAAAAAGGATGCTCCAGGCTGAAGGACTGCAGGTCGGTTCTGGTGGCACAGCAACTTCTCTAAAACCCAGTGGGGTTCAACATGTCAAACACTTTTTATAGACACACTTATTTTCCTAGGGAGCATCTGCCTCTCCTGAAAATGTTAAATGCATTGTATTTATAGGCATTTTGTATGACAGTTTGGTGTTTTTTCAGGTGAAAAAGACAGAGCAGTGTGTTCCTTCCCATCATCACTGTGTTCAAGCTGATCCTGCATTTGCTGCCTGCTTAATGGTTTCTTTTTTTAAACTTCTGTCCTTTAAGTTTTTAAATCTTAGGGCTGCCTTGGATACCTCTTGCAAATGAGAGATGCCAACAACAACAAATTGACAGCACCTTTTCTCTGAGGCATTCAAGAGCCTTACAGTATTTCTTACCAGCCCATTTTGTAGGCTCAGAGTCTCCAGCTCTTGCAGTATTGTCTTTCTCACTAACTCTTACAGTATTTGTTGCCTTTCTCACTAATCCATCTGCTGACAGTTTTGATGAGGTTGTAGTGGAACAGCAAGTTTTCCTGATGGCACAAAAAAACCCTTAAAGTGTAGCCTGAGGCTTTGGGCACAGGAGGATCTTTCCTCTTATTGCTCTTTAAACCCTTTAGTTCAGCAGCTGGAGATGTTTCAGAGTGTGTGTTGTGTCTTGGAAATGTGGAGAAGGCACAGACGGCTCCTTGCTGGTGTTGTTCTTAAACTATCAGACAGAAAGCTTAACCTGAGAATTTGGGGTCAAAGAATTTGCTAAGGTTTCTGTTATGTGTGTGTGATGTGTGGAAGGAGCTCAACAACAGAAAAGTGAAACATGCTCTGAGAGAAGTCTTCAAGCACCTTCGTGTGTCTCCTTGTGCCAGCTGAATCTCCTTCTGGACACTGTGGAGAATTCTCATGTGTTTGTGGCTTATGCAGTCAGATAGCATTTGCTAAGTGCAAATTGAATGGAGTTGTTGGAATGATATGGTTTTGCATCCATGGGGAATCCCAAAGGACCTTCCAGGACAAAAATGTATCTCTTCTTCTAAGGGATAGTGCAGGTCCCACAATGTTTTGCAGGATTTTTCTGGGGAGCCAGCATTAATAAATCATCTAACTCAATACAGTGCATTCCCTCTGACGTGAAAGTGGAGACAGGCCACGCAGGGGCCATTGTTGGGGACGGCAGTAATATTTAGAAAATAGCTTTAAGAAAGCACGGTTACATGAAATGTCAGTAACGCAGCACCGTGGATTGGAGCACTACAGTTCTCTGCATTTTCCCTTTGTTCTCAAGACTTTTTGTTCCAGATTGGAGCAAATGACAAGTACCCATTAAAACTCATTTAACCTTCACTCTATGAATCCTTGTGCTGCTGTGGCAGGAAGTGACTTTTGCCTCTCTTGCAAACATATGGAAATGCACAGCAAACCTTTTGCAAGGTCTACAATATAACATATATTGCTGCTAAAAGCCACCTTCTGAGACAAAATAATGCAAACCAGCAAGAGCAGTGCAAGGCAAATGAATATATTGAGGAAACCATCATGCTGAAGACAACTAAGTATTTCAGACAGAAAGAAAGTTCTTGTGATTAATCAAGGATCTTATTCGCTAGCTTACACCTCATTTCCATCAGTATAATAAGCCAGAGCTCAGTGGAGTTACTCCTGCTTTACAACAAAGTAAGAGGAATATAGTAAGTACCAAAGAGGTCATATTCTCTGCTGATTTCTACCTCACATCATGACTGCCTGACATCTCTGCTGACTTTAAAATGCTTTCTGTTTCATGTAGGAGTTTTTTATACCATTTGTACTTGCTGTGTAGGGGAGATGAAAATTAATTGCAGTCTAAATTAAATCCCTTTGGCATGCATCTAGATGTGACTAAGAGGACTTCTAAAAATATGTTAACTAACATGCTTTATTTGAAAAAAAAGAACGTTTTAATATTTGCTTGCAGGTAAAGGTGATCTACAGCTTGAGTGTGTCTTTACAGGATCAGCTTAAGAAAACAGAGTATTACCCAGTCTGTCATCACTCCAGTCTTTGACAATGTCCATCATGTGAACCTGAGGTGGTGTAAAACCACTTCTTTTTCTTTATGGTCCCAACACATTCTTCTGTGTTGTAAACACTGACAAGTAAAATGTGATGCACCTGATTTTGCTGCTTTTTGACATTAGTAGACCACAAGGAGATACAGAGTTAATTTAATAGACCTTTTAGCTGGGAAGCTGGACAAATCCCTCCAGTTTAGCTCTCTGGAGTGTTTCCAATGGGTGAGTGACATGCCCTGTGCTTACTGTTTGAAGCATTAGAGCTCCTGTGCTGAGACAGTGCACACAAGGAGCCAACACAAAGAGGTCCCAGTGATGAGGTGTTCCAGGACAATGGAGACACTCAGGAACTGTGTGCACATGGATCAAGTGCCAGGTCCTACACCAGGGACAGGGCCACCCCCACTGTCAGAACAAGCTGGGGGATGAAAGGATCAAGAGCAGCCCTGGGGAGAAGGACTTCGAGTGCTGGTAGGGCTGAGCTGGACGTGACCTGGTGATGTGCCCTTGCAACCTGGAGAGCCAACCCTGCCCTGGGCTGAGCCCCATCGTGGGCAGAGGGGAGGGGGGGGATTCTGCCCCTCTGTCCCCTCAGGTGAGACCCCACCTGCAGAGCTGCCCCCAGCCCTGGGCCCAGCACAGGAAGGGCCTGGAGCTGCTGGGGAGAGCCCAGAAGAAGGTTACAAAAATGATCAGAGGGCTCGAGCACCTTCTCTATGTGGAAAGGCTAAGGGAGTCCGAGTTGTTCAACTTGGAGAAAAAAAGTCCTGAGGAGACCTTATTGTGGCCTTTCAATACCTAAGGGAAACTTGTAAGAAAGATGGGGACAGACTTTTTAGTTGAGCCTGTGGTGACAGGACAAAGGGCGATGGTTTCAAACTAAAAGGGGGGAACACCCAAACAGGTTGCCCAGAGAGGTGGTGGCTGCCCCATCCCTGGAGACATTCAAGGTCAGGTGGGACAGGGCTCTGAGCACCCTGATCTCCTTGAAGGTGTCCCTGCTCCCTGCAGGACTCAATGACTTTTAAAGGTCCCTTCCAACTCAAATAATTTGCTGATTCTATGAATTCCTCCTATTGCAAAACTGAGCCTTATTGAGTATTTGGTCTTTATTTACCATTCCACGTCATCTTAATGCTTACATGAAGATAGAAAATTTTCTTTCTATTCTTACTTATGTCCTGAAGATTTAGACTTATATTTTCCCCATTTTTCTGACAAGCAGAATCCTTTTAACATAAAGGCTTAAGTACAGTAGCAGCTTGAAACACCAGCCTAATAAGGTTAAATTATCTCCCCTATATGAAGGTCCTGAAATCAACCCCTCTTCCATATTAAAATAATGTCTCCTTTTGACTTTACGTTTGGCCAAGCAATAACATTCGCTCTTCAAAAATATGTTGGGAAGTTTATCTATAGAACTAATGATAGAACAGACCATGTTTCTAAAATAGTCTCCTTTTAGCCTGCTTATCTCTTCCCTGACATTTCTTACTGAGCATCAGTGAGCAGGCAGCTTTGTACTGACATCTGAAAGCAAGTCTCCAGCAGCAGTATGCAAAAGGCTATGGAACAAGCAGTCACATGGTTTCTATATTTTCTCTCTTTGTTTACTGCGTTCATAATGCCAAATGGCAAATTAAAAGAATGCCCTAATCCCAAAGAGTAAGGCATGGTATTTCTCCTTCCCACACAGATGGTTGTGGTTATCTTTGGGGAGGGCAGGCATTTTATATTTGGGTTTTTCCTGATATTTTTTCCTGATATTCAGTTCTAGTCTTCTTTCTGGGAGAGCAAATAATTTCTAAACTTGTTAGAGTAAACACTATGTAATTTATATAAAGTGAATTATTTTAACAAAATCTTTGGCAAAGTTAACAAAGATTAGCACATGTGGTCTGTAAAACCTTTGGCTTTGAATGTAAGAGAAGACACAAGAATGTGCCTTTTTAGAAAGAGCTGGGAAGGTTGGTGTTACCTTGCTAAGTTTTGTTAAGAATTGCAGAGAAGAACAACTTCTTTGGTCACATTGCCTATTTTCATCTATTACTGCTATGGTGATGGCCAGGGAATTCAATTCTGGCTGCTCACCTTCATCTTTTCCAAATGCCAGGTTTTAAAACATGTTTTATAATGCACATTATGGTACTAGAGCTAAACCTCTATTAGCTCCTACTAATAACGGGCATGTGATGTTTGGTTTTAAAATCCAATTTAAAAGATGTTTTAGCTAAAGGGGAAAGAAACAGAATGAGGTGTGGAAATAAACTTCCTCTGTCTCTCCTATCTGAATTTGTCCCTCATATCCCCCTCAGGAAAAGATGATGGGAAGACAAAATCAAGAGAGACCTCCAGGTCCTGCCACTGCTGGCAGCAAAGTCTCAGGGACAGAAATATGGAATTACAGCTTTGCCTACACAGGGGCTGCTTGGTTTTTCCATCCAGTGACCTCCAAGTGCCCTGCTTCAGATCTGAGATGACAAACAAGGACATGACAAATACCAAAGAAAAGAGATATGTAAAAAACCATTTTTGACAGACTTGGGCAAAGCATACATTCATAAATAAGAATTGCTAGGGTTTTTTTAAGCAATATGACCTTCAGGATTTAGTCTGTATTCAATAGCTATGATGTTTACAGAAATAGATGCATCTCAAAGTAATTTTAAGGAGAAAGTAAACTGATATCAATTTGTTATTTAAAGAGGTTCCACTAATATTTTCTGAGTAGTCTTTCAAGAAAGATCAAAAATATCCCTAGAAATACTTTTCCACATGCATTTAATATCTATTTCAGTGCACAAAACTTCACTCTGCACTCACACTTGGGCAGCTATGCAAGCCAAACACACTTTTAGCTCATACAAAACCTTTTAAAATCCACTTAAAAATATGTACTTTAGTTTTACACTATGAAAAATAGCACAGTTGTATTTGGATGATATTGTTGCTCAGAATTCAGAAGGGGACTGGTGTGGAAAATAATATAAGATTGAAAATAAAGTTCCAGCACAGGTTACACAAGCCTGGAAACTTTTCGGAGATATTGACATTATCAGCATTGACTTTAAGGGTCTGAGGAGGTGCTGCAATGCACAGCAGCAATGAAATAGCAGTGTTCTGTTCAAAGTCAATTTAAGTAGAGATTAATGAGTCACTGAAGCACCTATTAAATGGCAGATGGTGCTTATGGCTGGGAAGGAGAATTTCCATTTGTTATTCTAGCAGAGGGCAGTTACTGAAGTCAAACTGGTTGTGAGGAATTAAAAGGCAAACAATATCACTGGCATTTGTTTTGGTTTGGTTTGGTTTGGTTTCGTTGCAGGCTCCATGGTAAGATTGAGCAGGAAGAGAATATTTATGTTAAGAGGATTTTGTATTCTCAAATAATTACGATGCCTTCTCCAAAATCTCTCTGTGCCTTATGAGATCTCAAGTACACACCATCCATTGTTTCCAAAATGTATTTTGAGTGAGTGTCTCCAGCCAGCAGTATTTCCCCTTACAAAGGCAGGATATTGTGTTTGGTTTTCACCATTTATGGTGCAAAGGTGACAGAGTGCAGTGACTGTAGACCCAAAGACGGGTTGGGTATGTCGAATTCTTCATTGAAAATGCAGCTGCTGACTAAAAACTGAAAACTTCTGGCTTTAAGTAGTAAAGAATATATTTGGAGGCCCTCAGAACCTTCTAGAAAGTATTCTGTTATGGCTCTCTTCTCTTCTGTGGATTTCACTATTTATCTTACTTTTTGTTGTTGTTGTTATGCACAATGATCAGGAACTCTTTATACATGGAAGAAGCAGGAACACTTTTTTTTTGGTGTTTTATGAATTCCTATTGCCTGTTAGGGACCCCAGCTTGTGCAGTAGAATAAAATATGAACTGTGACTCCTTGGAACTACCACAGCAACATTTTCAGGATTTTAAAAAAAATTATCTATGAAATTTTAAAAAATGCTTATGTGTTTCTGTTGATATTTTTCCTGGAGGAAAACACTTGCCAAATACTTCTTTTAAGCATTGAGGTAATTCTTTTAAGTAAATAAAGACCAGACAAAGCTTTTCTAGTCCCTTTTTTACACAGAACTTCTATTCTCGCTCTGTTTCAAAAATGCTATCAGTATAAAAGTTCTTCGGATACAAAGCAAGCAGAAGGCTGCTCAGGACAGAGATATTAAAATAAATATGTTTTTATCTGATACTAGTGGCTTTTCCATGTATTTCCTGGATACCAGCAATAGGGGCCTGGAAGAGCTGAAGGAATTCGAAAGCTCACAGCAAGCTAAGATTGAAAATGTTGCTTTATATGTTTGAAAGGTTTCCTGTCAGCAGCACCAGAGTGTAGTAGTGCAGGTGAGCCAGTTTGGACTGTTTGGCTCATACCTGGGGTGTCATTTCATTGAGTTTGGTGGTGTGAAAACGAAGGAAGAACAGTAATTGTGAAGTCCTGGGTGGGTTTTATGGCAGCATAAGGAATACAGTGGGATTGAGCCACCATACTTTTCAGCTTGCTCTGCATATCCTTTCCTGTTAATGAGAGATATTGTTAATAACACCATAAAAACACAAAATATTGTTTATCTTCTTAATTCAGACAAAATCAATCGCAAATAACCAGACTGATGTCTTCCCTTTCAGTAATGAAACCAAAACCAAACACATTCAGTGCCATGACTCCCTGAAAATCAGTCCTGTTTTTCTGAAGTTGATTGATAGGCATCAGAGAAGACCTTAGTCCTCCTTTCTCCCCTTTCTAGTCAGAATAATGGCTGGTTTGTTTGTACAGTGTCCCTAAGCACAGTCCTCTAAGTTCTCCAGTGAAATTCATAACAGAAATGTTTGCATAGGTTAACAACTTAAACATATCTCTCTATGTTTAATCTTCCTTTTGCAAGTGACACCAGTGGCTGGAAACCTGGCTGTGCTTCAAGGAAATGCCCAAACTGTTTCCAGCAGTAGAAAGGGTCAGCTCTACCTGACGCAGAGGATTTAATCTCGAGTAGTGTTGAACACTGACAACTTCCACTGAATCATCTGGAATCCAGAGTGTCCTTGTGTCAGGTTTCTAATCACAGCTATCTGAACTCATGTGCCTAATCTGAAGCAGTTTTTAATGCTGAGGAGTGAGTTCTGAACCAAGCTGTAATTGTGCACATGGGTTTGTTCCAAGCTGCTCAGCTCACCTCAGTACCTGGCACAGGAGTCAAGTTTCTTGTTCTTTAATAAACTCAAGCTGTCAAGTTATTATAGTAAAAGATGGCCAGAATAAAACTTGAGCAATAGATACCCCTGCACTTTTGAAAAATTTTGCCCCAGGATAAGTTTATGGTTCACAATCATCAGAATAATCACCATCAACCTCGAATCAGGTCTGAATAAAGTCTCAGGGTAATTAAACAGACAGGGGCAAATTACTCAGGTGGCTGCTCAGGTGACAAGATTGCTGCACTTGGAAAGGTTATGTGGAAGAAATTCTTCTTACTCCCATCACTGCAGAAAACATTTGTTTGTAAAATCACCGACCATCAGATGACATGATGAAGAACACTTGAACTGAGAGGCTGATAAGTGTTGTAATTCCCATGATTTGGTTATTGATGCTTTCCACAGATTACATCTTAGGCAAAAAGCGTAAAGGAAAGCTCTGAATGATGTCACAAGTATATCAGCCCATTTAATAATAGAATGTGATCAGGGCTCCTTGATACACCTAACATTACTTTGTGGTTCTGGTGTAGTAGGGTACCAATATAAAATAATTTTCTCAAATATGTTGTTCTATTTACATTTTATGTTAAGATGACCTACAGGAAAGACAGGCTATCCCACATGAATTGTAATTAAAAGTTTCCTCCTGTTATTTATTCACTGGCTAGAGGTAACAATCTTGAGAGCAGCCAGTGAGAGAAAAGCATGAGCCATTACCACTCCTCTGGATGCAGGGAAGCATGGGTCTAACCAAATCTCGAATAAAACTCTACCTTGAACCTTTCTGTATGGCACCAGTCCAATGAACAATGAGTCAAAGCTGTACAGACATTTCATTGTTTAGAAGGAAAAATGCAGTGTGTGTCTGCTTGCTGCTTTGTGAACCACCATGGAGAGGGAAAAAGAATATGAATAATTATGGACTGCTCCTGTAACTGCTTGTGAGGTTGAAGACACCTCACAAGAGTCCTGTAAATCTTTCTGTAGCATCTAGAAGGTCTGAAGAGCAGAGAAATGGAGACTCTGCTCCTTTGCTGCTGATGTCACTACTTAGGCAGACGTCAGAAATGTCAGTGACATTTTCTGGAATAAATATTCCTCTGTTGGGAAGCTTGGAGTGAGCACAAACTCATTCTTGCAAAACCAGGAGAGTGACTGTGGTTCAATATTCCGTCAGTGCACAGCTGTCTGTGCCAGAGATTTATGTGAACCTTTAAAAGTCTTTGTTATTAATCTCCTACAGTGTTATCACCTTATTTTCATACCTTTCTGCTTTACTGGGCCATTGCCTTTGTCATCCTACACCCCTTTATATCCAATTATGGAACAAATGCAGTAATGAGCTGGCTGTGGATAGATGTGTTATAAGATTGTAACAAACCCAGTCACGTCAGATTTCTGTTCATGGTTCAAACCCCAGAGCAGGTTCACAGCGTACTTTAGGGACAAAACCAGTTCACACTCCTTATGATCCAGAAATAGTATCCATATTGTAATGGTACAAAGGACTCTTTTGGTCCACTGTTCCTCTTGGAGCCAGATCACAGTGATCCAGATATCCCATTATTATCACTGTGAAGGTGTGTTTTGTCTGCTCACCCTAAATTTCTGAATAGTTGGATTTAGCTGACCCTTGCTGAGCCCTCATCTTGTTCAGAGAGCCTGGAACCAAACCTGCCCCTGCTCTTCCCCTGCTGTCACTGGTGTGGATCAGCCAGCATTACGCGGCAGTGCTGAGATGCTGCAGCCTTCCCGTGGGTGAGTATGGCTGGAAATGGGGTGAGAAGAGAGATGGGTAACCTGCACAAATAGGATTTTGCACAGAGGTTGCCTCCAGATGAGGCACAGCACACCCAGACCTGCTTTGCACTGCACCTCATTTATCTGCACGCAGCTGACACCTCGTTCCAGTCCTCTACACTCCTTGCTGTTTGAGACTCACTTTGCATAAAAATATAAAAGAGGAGTAAAGAAGGGGTCCCTCTATATTTTATTCTGATCTCACAGCAGTGTGAGTTCAGTTTAGTAGAATAACTCTTGATTTAAGCCATGATTCACCCAATTTCTTGAGTAGACATCCAGTTTTAAGCACATGAATAAAACAACTACTCATAGGAGGATGATGGCCCTGTAACAGATTTTTTTTTGGAGGACATTCCATCTTTAGAAGGGAGCATAGCTAGGATCATAAATCTGTACTTAAAACTAAGAGCTTGTTTCCTTATTTTAATGCTACTGGTAGAAATACTTGAAAAAATTAATGCTCTTTTAGTTTCTGTCAGTGACCAGGGACCACATCTTTTTTAATATTCCACTGCTTCTCTAAACAGGGACTTTTGTTGAGATTCGCCCCCTGTGAGGGTGGGGAGGCCCTGGCACAGGGTGCCCAGAGAAGCTGTGGCTGCCCCTGGATCCCTGGAAGTGTCCAAGGCCAGGCTGGATGGGGCTTGGAGCACCCTGGGATAGTGGGAGGTGGTGAGAATGGCATGGGGTGGGAACCCCATGGCAGGGGGTGGGAATGGATGGGCTTTAAGGTCCTTTCCAATCCAAACCAGTCTGGGATTTTGTGATTGAATTTATGCTCCATATGGAGTCCTAACAAATGTGTCCCAGCAATCTGCTTCTTTTTTCAAGTGTGGAAAATGAAATGATCAATAGCTGGGCAGTAAATGTTATTCTAGACATCCTGAAATGAAACAAAAGAACATAGCTAAAAAACTTTATTATCCTATTTGAATCTTCTGATTTTCTTAGAAATAACTAAAAAAGCGTAATTATTCAAAGTATGTTAATGGAGCAAGATGCAAATAATATGTTAAAATATTATTAAAATGCATGTAGTTACCCACATGAAATAATAAATTAACCAGGAATATACAGCCCCTAAACAAGAAATAGGGAGCATTGATTCTTGTTCCCCTGGCATTAAGTACCCTACTGTGCACACATCTCAAGTGGTAACTATGCTCATAGAAATTTACTCTTGGACCCTTAAGTCAAAAGGAAAAGTAAAGGAAAGAAACGTTGACTTCTTTCTAAAAGGCCTAACTCTAACCTACCAAGGCTCTGGATTATTTTTTCATTTACAGCTTCAAACAAAATGTTGTTTCTTTTTTAGACTCAGAGTTTTGACTAAGGAAGCAACCAAGCCTTGAGCAGCCTTAGACAGAGGTGTCTGACAGGGGTGGGTATTCCTCAGGAATCTCAGCTCCTCATTACAGAGGAGCCTGAGCTCACCAGTGCCCTGGTGCTGTGCCGAGTCCTCCCTGGAACAGTTCAGCCAGAAGTGAGAGTGATGGTGGTTCCGTAGGCACCAGCCTCACTCCTGGAGCCTGATATTTAAATATCCCTCTGAAAGGTAAAGGGATTTTGGGGTGAAATAGAAGCTCATTTACACCAGAAAATTGGAAGCAGCAATTTGATCAGAATGGAAAATTGAAGAAGAATATTATTGTAAATACTATTTACTAAAGTACATGGATGATTATTAGAGTTGTGTGGGAATGCTTGTGTTTACTGAAAGGGAATGGTAAAAGAATGATATGTGGAAAAATAATTTTTAAAGCCAGCTGTGCCTGCTGTCTGGCTCAGAGTCAGCAAATTGGCTTAATTGCATCCCTGGAATAAACTAAATTAAAAGAATTTGCTCAATTTAATTGACCATTCCCATGATATAAAGCAACAAAATCCAGTACTGCATGTATGTTTTTTATTTGTCTTGTTTTCATGTAAATATTGGACACTATTTTAATTTGTCAGCTTTATCCTGATGTCTTTTAAATAAATTAATCTGAGATTAAAATATTGGTTTGCACAAAAAGAAGAGCAATATCACAGTGGAAGTTCTGGTCAGTCATCAGAGCAGCAGCTCTGCAAATGCTTGTGCACAAGTTACTTCGAATTTTATTCAAGTAGCCTCAAGCACAAGCCCAAACGTCACCAAATCAGGGATGGAGAAATATTAGAGTTACATTTTCATCAAGCCGTGTATCAGTTTCTGTTCTGATTTGTTCTTTAACACGCACCAGCCTGTACAGGAGGGCTCTCAGCACTGAAAGCTGTGACTGGAGAGCCGTGGGACGCTGCTGTGGAACGTTAGAATGTTGTGCACAAATATGGATGGCACGTCTCAGGTGAGGAGCATCCAGGTCTTATTTTAGTCCTACTTTTAGCCCCTGTGCCTTGAGCTGGGCCAGCCGGGTGTCTGGGGAGGCAAAGAGGTGGTGGAGAGTGAGCTGAGGAAGGTCTGCTCTCCAAAAACCCCAGCAGATGTTTAATTTCTTAGATTAAAGCTGTTGCTTTGAACTCAACAAAGCCCTTCTGCAGCATAAAGTGTGGTGGAAGCATTTGTCTTTGTAGGACTCTGACCTCTGCTCTATTTTTAATCAAATAAAATGAAAGACTTGCCCACACTTTTGTTGTTGTTAATTGCCTACCAGACATAGAAACATACTTTTGCATTTAGTCATTCCAATATTCGAGATGTTGGAAACAAAAATAATCAGGAAACCTTTACTGGCTTCATTTTCTTAATTTCTCCGTCTGAGTGCATCCATCTGTCAAAACATTCTTGTGCAAAACACGTAACATGAGGTACAGGTTTCAAATTCTTTCTGTGCATGGTTTGCCAATTTGTCCAAAATACAATAAAAAATAGAAGTATTTGTCCTATTTGTGCTTTTTCAAGGTACTGCATCTTTCCTGACAGGAAATGCAGCTCCAGTCAGGTCTAGGGGAAAACTCAGTGTCTTCATCAGGGCTGGTGTGGAACATACAGCATTTGCCAGCCGGGCTTGGCAGGAAACCCTTTTCCTACCACTCAAGTTTTGGAGAAATTCAACTTTTTTCTTAGCCTCAGAACAAACCCCCAAAGTATTCTCTATTTGCATCAGAGAAGTGGAGAAATCTCATCAGGCAATGATTCCGGAAGGTGAACAACTGGATCTAGATCCATTCATTTTCCAAGGTGCACTTGTTCCACTAAATCGGAATGGGTCGGAATTGAGAAAGACAAGTGAAACACCACAGCATTCACCTTTGAGCTCAGCAATGCTCCTCATCAGTGGAGGAACTGTGGGGCTTTGGTTTTGATCACTTTGGAGACTGTCTCTGCTTGTTCACATCCTTGCCCCAGCGTGGTTGTGTCTCATGGAAATTGCCCTGCCATAATTCTGTTGTCAAAATCCAAATGTTCCCTTCATTTCCACGAGGTGATGCAGACACCCTCACAATGCCAGATTCTGTTTTTGTTTTTCCCATAGTGTAGCAATAGCACAATTCTAAACCAAGAGCCTTTTCAATATTCATTTGATTTTACACGCACGGTGTACCCTGCTGGCACCAGGCAAGCGTTTGTGTTTCCAAAAACAGGGCCTGAATCTGCTGACTCTCCAGAAAAGAGCTGGATTTGTCCTGTGAGCTTAATAACATTATTTGCATAAATAGTACTGAGTTGAATAAGGAATCGTAAAGCTGTGTGTACATTTAGCAGTGGAGGTGCCTTCTCTGCCATCCAGATAGGGAACAGAAGCATTGGGAATTTCAGCTGGGCATGTTTTCACCATTCATCCTTGTGGAAATGACAAAAGATATTAAAATGCAGTTAATGCTTTTTGTCCATTATCCACCAAGTGACCTTAATAAGAATTTTCAATGTCATGTAAAACATTTCAGAGATTTGAATGGTTTTGGCAGTTTTTCTCACAGAAATACAATATAAGCCAAGGAAGAGTGCAGAAAACTCCCTAAACTGCATGGCTTTGGTCAACCAACCTCATCAAGGATTTATTTCCTGAAATGGATGGATTTTGCTGGATTATGTTAATACCAGGTGCAGTTTTAATTAAACCTCTATCCTGCTATTGGGAAAGAAAGCTTTTAAAATTAGTGAATTAAAAATAGCTTTCTTGGGCAGGGAGGGGGAATGGGGAGGGGAGAGAAGGAAGAGTGGAGATGATGCTTTGGGATGCAGGAAGTTTCCCACCATGGCATGGGAGAGCAAACTCCTGCTTGGGTAGCTTGGAGACTTTTCACTTGGTCTCCTTCAGGCACAGCTCCTTGCTGAAGTCAGCAACCCTTGTTGCTCAGAGACAAGGAATCAGTGCAAGTGATGTTTTCATTCCTCCCCTGGTTGTCCTTCCTTCTTCTGCTTCAGCCCAAGAGCCCCTGGATTTGGCTGTGGAGTTTGGGAAGGGAGCAGCTGGCAGCAGGGAGTGCCCCAAAGTGCCCAAAGCATCTGGACCTGCAGGACTTTTCTGACCTGTGCATCCATTTCACCCTCCACCTGCAGTTCCAGCAGGGAAGTCAGGGGCGGTTTGCATCCTAAACACTCCAGCTCTTCCCTTGAACGGAATATCAAGTTGCAGACGGATCTCATGCCAATGCTTTCCTTTTTGCTCTGCCTTTTATGTGACTCCAGTGGATGCCAACATAGAGTCCGTCTGATTGTGAGACCCAAAGTGAAAAATTCTAGAAAACTCAATGCAAAACAAATGTGATTTAATAGAAATAACTTTACCTTTGGAACTTGTGACCAAGCACATCCCATCCAGCAAAAAACCAAAAGTTTAGAGTGCCTGACTGTTTAAAAGCTCTTCAATTAAAACAAGCCTACAAAATACTGACATATTTTTTTGTACTGACAATACATTTATTAATGAGGAGAGTATTAAAAGTGTTCTTCCAGCCAAGAAAAACCTGAAGTTACCACCCAAAATACTAATTTGCCTTTACAATAGTCACAACATCCAAACTCCTGTCAAAATTTGCCTGTGGTTTGTTTTTTTGGCCTTGACATCTGCTCTACATCAGACTCCTCAAATGAATGCTCTATCAGCAGTAGTCATTCAAAAAGAAATGTTAAGGCAGAAAAGCAGGAACAACACTCCACTGAGGGCTCACTTCAAAGTCTGGAGACCTGCTTTGCTCACACGGGAGGGGGGACAGGTGAGAGCAGGGTGAGCTAAAGGGGTCACAGTCCAAGCCAGCAAAAAAGAGAAAGTCAACCAATTCACAATTTATGTGGTTAAAATGCGACGCTCCTTAAACCATCTCACCCTTGAAGGGGACAACGTTACTTTGGCACTGAAATATTATAAAGATTTGTTCATTAATATTTTACTTTGTAATTAAAAATGAACCAATTACTAACCAAGCCAGGATCTGTAGAATTTAACTAAGAATTTAATTTACAGCTGATTTTCTGAAAGCTGAGTACAAAACTGTTCATTTAAAAGCTCCCAAAACCTTTTTATGTTTGAATATGCTTTTAAACTATAAGGTGCTGTTTTCCAGAACCCTTGCATCCCTTCTAAAGGGAGCTGACATTCTGCTGATGAAATCCCTGGGAATGGAGAAGGAACAGTGGTGTCTATTTGCAGCCTAAATCTTTGTGCTTGAGGACTTGGCCTTCAGGAGTTTTGCTCTGGTACTTGACCAGCTCAGCTTTGGGATCAGTTGTGCAGAATGGGTGGATCCCTCAGCTCTCCAGGGTCTTGAAAACATGACAGTGGGTATGAACAGATGTTCAGGAAGCATTTGGTTACTCAATGCTCTCTGCTGCCTTATTTTTGTGCTTATTTACTTCTGTGCTATAACTTAGACCTTCAGAGTTATTTTTTGAATTGCTACCTGAGAAGAAAAAAGGAAGAAAAACAGTTCTGCAGGTAATGGCCACATGTAGATGCATTTGTTGTGTATTTATCACACGTATGAGTTGAGTGTTTTTATTTGCACAAGTGAAAACTTGTTATGGGTAACAACAAAAAGGTGGAGTGGAACAGCCTGGTCTTGTGGTTTCCATTTTCTCCATTTCTGTGCAGTTTGATACAGACAGTGACTTTACCTCTGCTGCAGAGTATCAAGGTAAACACCGAAAATACTTATTATTGATGAGGACTAATGAGTTCTGTGTTTTCTTTAACACAAAAGTTTTTTACTTTAATGGGCTACCAAAGTGCTGTAGACTGTGAGTTGTAAGCTCTGCATAGAAACATTAATTTGTTGAATTAAATGTTTTTATTAGTGATTTTCAAAATCATGGAAACTTTTCTATTGCTCGTATCTTTCACCTAACTTGTTTTCCCTGAGGTCTCGTGTCAGACTGCTAAGAAGATTTTCCATATGGGACTGGGCAGGAAGGATAGAGATCCAAGAACTCATGAATAGTGAGAGGGCAGAAGAGCATCCACAACAATATTCAATAGCCAAAAATATTTCCATTGAAAAAGTGGCTATAGGGTAAAAATGAGAGGTGGCAATCAGACTGCAGAAGTTTTTCCCTTTTATTCTCTTTGCACAGAGCAGTTGAAAATCTTGCACTCCCTTTGCCTTGCAAATGTAACCATAGTCCTGGCATTCAAGAAGACAGTAACTTAATTTGCTGTGCTGTCTTATCAGGGACTTAAGTGCTGCAAAGTCTGACATTTTTACCCAGACAATGTAAAACAGTGAGCTGGGGCCCAGGTTCACGTCGCAGCTGATGATTTCCAGTGAGCAGCAGCAGAGCAGTGCAAGGGTGACAGGGGGTTACCATGGAGGTTGCAATGATAAAGCTGATGTGAAAAGCATGTGACAAAAATGCCCTACAACTGAGACATCCACAGCTGGAAAACCTGTGAGAAAGCTGTTCAGCACCTGGCTGACGCCCAAAGTTACATTATTGTTTTCCTGGAGGAGAGTGGTGGATGCTCCTCTCTGAATTCCAGTGGCAGGCCTGGGAGGAAATGCAGCTGGTGCAGGGATTCAAAATCCCCTGTGTGTGTTTGAGTGCAGGCAGGCACCCCTGATGTGCAGGAGAAATGAGAGGGGCAGGGCCTCCTGCAGGTGCCGGGGCAGTGTCAAATGCACTCAACTGTGGTGGCCCCACACCTGTAAAGAGACACCTGAACACTGCCAGTAGAAATGCAAAGTTTGTTCTTGCTGAGCACTCCAAAATCAAGCAATGCTGCTGACTCTGTAGTGTGTGTCCAACCAGCTCTGTAGCCAGCCAGGAAACCTGCAACAAAGTGAGGCATTTTTGACACTGGCCGTGTCCAACGCCATCTGCAGCCTCTCTAAGGCCCTCACTTCACCTGACAGGCTGTGGGAGCCCAGGCCTGCCCTCAGCAGGGACGTGCTCCCTGCGGCGTTTCCTACACCTGCAGCTGCTGAGCGCTCTTCGCTAGGCACAGTGCATTCCAATCATCCAGTTTAGACGCGGCAGAAACTGCTGCTCCTCTGCCAAAGCATCTACCGAACTGAAAACTGTCATTCCCAAAGAAAGGGCTGCAGCCTTCAAGGGGACTGCAAGCTTAACAGTACCATAATTATTTATGCTAATATAATGAGGCAGATGGAAGTGGGACTTACTGCCAGGAACAAGCTGAGGACATTTTCCTGAGTCTGACTAGACTTTTCTGAGCAGGAGCACTTGTGGTCCAGATTCTTGCCTTTCTCCAGCCCCCATTTAAGAACTTAGAGAAGCTTTTTTAGGAGGGTGAGAAAATCAATATTCTCAAACATATTCGTCTCGGTCTCTGAGCACTAAATTGTAGCACAAATTAATACTTTCTTCATTTCCTGTGATAAATATGGGAATTATTAGGAAAAAAAAAATCTGTAGGTTCCTAATTGGTTTCCAATGATTCATTCAGACAGCACATTTATAAATAGGAAAAAAGGGGACGGGAAGGAGATGAGAGAGGAAAGGCTTTAGAACACGCACTGCCATTTTACCCAGTGGACAGAATATTTTTGTGGTACATAACTGGTATTATTTTGTTAGTGAAGAATTAGGTGTTGAAGTAAGTTTTTTAGCCTGCTTCCTACCTTCCAGTGCTAGAATCCTTAGGACATTTTTAAGTTAAACAATGTTGTTTCCTCTTGAATTCTGAACTGTGGGTTACAGAAATATTATTTGTAGATATGCAATTGAAATCTGTTCTCTCTTTGATCTTTTACTTCTCTGTACAACATCCATGGCATGGAGCACGAGGACAGTTGATGTAATTTACTATTTCAATTTTTAGAGATTAATATTTTCAGTAGAATTAGTGTTCAGATGTTCCTTTATGCAAAGAGGGAGTCGAGTTGTCCATTGCAATGCCAGAGGTAAATTATAAATTAGAGGAACCTCCCGGAAAGCACAGACATCACTTTTGATCAGGACTGCAGGTTCATTCAGGTCTCTGTGGTGTACTTGAAATTAAACCTGCACATTGAATAAAATTAAGAGTACAAAAGCAAATTTCAGCATAATATATGTAAGTATTAAGTCACTTATTTTAGACTACGTCTTATCAGTTTTCCATCATGCACTGCATTCTGAATCACTGTCAACTCACTACACTTTCCTTTCCACTAAGGAACAGTGATGTTATGCAATGTTACTATGTAGATCATGCCCTGTTTTTTCCAGCCCTATTTTGAGAAAATGCATCTGAGTAAAACTTCATTTTTGGTGATGCCAAGTCTTCCCCAGCAGATAATGTTTTGTCTGTATTTATGTGACACGATTTTCGTGGTTCTGGGAGGTGGAGGAATGATGTTTGTCACGTTTTTCGTATGGTGAAGAATGTACTGAGTCTAACTGAGCAACAGCAAGCACAGGGGGTTTGATTTGTTTATCTGGCACATGTGTCACATACAAAAGGCAATGTCCTTCCACTGTGGTGGTTAATAACTGGCTGTTCCAAATGGACTTGTGCCAACACAAAATCCACCACCACAATTAGCAGTACTAGGAACTTCAGCTGGCAGCAGTAGTGAAAGAAGTAAAGATTAAATGACTGTGTGAACTGTCTCTCCAAATTAAAACTGATGTGCATTGGCAAAAAATAAGAAAATTCACGTTACCCCTTATACTCTGTTCTACTTTGGTAATAATTTGAGAAATATTGCTGTCTGGCACTCACTATTTTTCACAAGACAGATTCACCCCATTAATGACAAGAATCACAGTAACCAAACCAGTAAAACATCTCAAATTACAAAACCTATAAATTACTCAAATGTTTGTGATAACCTTTTGAAGAAGGTTACGTTTTCGAGACATTTGTCAGTTAGGTGCTTTTTACTGATTTCTAGCTGGTGTTGCATATGTCCTTCCAAAAAGCCTGCTTGGAAATCCTACTAAACTACATCCAATAAATTAATTTTTGGGGGGGGTAAAATATCTTCCAGGAACTTCAAAATCTCTGCAAAATAGTGCTCATGACAATACTCCTATAGCATAAAATAACAGAACAACAGGTTTAGAGCAGGTTATGGTCAGAGCTGTAATAATAACAAATTTTCCCCTTCTCAAGAGCCATGGCTGAATTATGCTAATACCTGTACAAATGAATGAAAAAAATTAATATATTGGGGATTTGAAGGAGTATTTTATTGTACAATATTAAATGATAGAAGTATTCTAGATCAGCCCACGTTTCTTCAGAAGGATTCACAGTTTATTGTCTCACAGTGTCCAATATGACATACTTTCAAAATATAAATTATTTTCCACAGTTAAAATGAGCCCCTAGAAAGGCACTAGAGCCCCTCAGAAATATCTTAGGCTTAAAAATTGCCCTAAACTAACCTTGGAGTCCATGAACAGTAAAACCTCTGATTTATATGTCAATGTGCAAAAATCACAGGTGGTAACCACAACCTTGAGGAGGCTGTGCAGCTGCAGTGATGCTGCAGCAGTGAGAGCAACTCCTCATTTTCACTTTGTGAAATGCCCAGTCTTAAACTCTGCGTGTGCATCCCATTCCTTGTATTTATTGTGGACAGGATTTAATCTCATAAGTCAATCAGACATGTCAGTCTTCTCCTGGTCATTGTGAAAGCAGAGGGCAACCAAAAGCCAGAGGCTTTGCAAACAGGGAACACCAGGGAGTTCTGTCATTAACCTTAGCATGTAATGAATAGGTATGTGCCAAAGGTACCAAATTTATGCACATTTGGACACTCATGCTGGAGAATTTTCATGATTAGAGCAATTGCTTTGGTGTTTACAGATAAAAGCTTCCATGTACAAAGATGCCTGGTGGCATGCTCGGATAGTGGTTGGACCATAATAGATAATAGTAGATATAAAATAGATAATAGCTTGCCAGAAAGCAAGGCTAGTGAAGAAAAAAGCCAAATCCAATTAAAATCCATGGTCAGGTAAATGTGAGTTTTGACAGCAGGACAGAATCAGTCACTTGAGACCACTCAGAACACAAAGCCAACACCTCTCTCAGTAAGAAACGTGACCTGTTACCAGCAACATCACCTGAACTGGGCATGGAACCAGCCAGGGCCACCAGCAGCACAGCAGGAGATGCTGATTCTTGCATTCCCTCTGGAATCTGGTGCAATTTCCTGCACTGTTCCCTGACGGATGCCCAGGCACTGGGATAACTCCATGGAGAGGTGTCTGTCCGAGCTCGTGTAGGGTGTGACAGCTGATGCAGGCTCCCTGCTCTTTGGGAAAGCTCAGCCCCTGCAAAACCCTGGACAAACAGGGCTCAGACAGCTGGAACAATCTCTAACAATCTGGGCTCAGGGACAGTGGAAAGAGGCAGAAGAGTGTGTGTTTTACTGGGTTTGAGAACTGGGTTTACGGGTTACTTTTAAGAGAATGTATTCTGTGAAGAGGAATTTATAAAGCAAATGCCATCAATCCAAGGTTTTGCACTGCAACGGGATTGGTTTTAACTTAATAGCAAATAGGGAAAAATCATGGGAATGTGTGGATTATGACACACTGAATCAACACATGAAAACTTTACCAACACTGAAGGCCATTCCATACAACTGAAGCCTACAACTCCTTCAAACACCCTTCCCAGCCTGCTTTGAACTTCTTGAAACCACTGGAGGGTATCTACAGAAATGTGAGTAGATTAGACAATCATACTGCTGCCAAAAAGGAAAAAACCCAACCTCCTGCATATATTACTGGCTGTAGCACAAGTCCTTCAAGCCAGGAGAGGACTTCAAACATTACAGTGTCAAATTTATCAGTATAAACACAAGACACCAGTCTAACTGAAGGCAATATATAAAGCCCTGTTCCTGCCAGAGCTGATGAGAACCAGGGTGGGGATGAACAAAAATATGAAGGGTCAAGGCCTCCCTTCCCAACATGAGCAATTGAAGTAGAGTGTCCATAAAAGCAGAGTTTACTTCTTAAAGAAACTATCTATTAAAGAAAAGAACATGGGATTCTCCCAATTCATCTTGTTCCAGAACTTTATCACCTGTAAATCTGCAGTCTGTGCAAACGTTTTGTACAAAGGAAAAAGGTCAGTATAAAAATATTGCTCTCTCACTCTTTATCCATATTATGAGAAAAGCACAGTTTATTATAACAGGAAATAATATTTTATTATAAAATCTGCATGTAAACAATTAACCAATTAATTGAATAACAGTTAATGGAAGTGCAAATTAACTTCATAAAATGATATCTGTTCTGTATTTAAATATATATATAATTTGTTTTCTCCCATTCTAACGTGGTTCTAGTCCCCCCCTCCCCACATTTAAGTTTAAAAAGATTTACCATTGCTTGCTTTATACTAAAAAGAGTGTACGAGCCTGCGTACAAGGTTAAGTTTTGCTCTGCAAACGAGACAAGTCTATGGTGATGCTTATCATCCTTTCTTATCTTTGCATCTCTGGTATCCACAAGACAAGAAGATATAGAACATATGTACACCGCGGGCATGTCAAGCCACATATTTCAAGTTAGTTCATTTACTTGCANTGTTTTCTCCCATTCTAACGTGGTTCTAGTCCCCCCCTCCCCACATTTAAGTTTAAAAAGATTTACCATTGCTTGCTTTATACTAAAAAGAGTGTACGAGCCTGCGTACAAGGTTAAGTTTTGCTCTGCAAACGAGACAAGTCTATGGTGATGCTTATCATCCTTTCTTATCTTTGCATCTCTGGTATCCACAAGACAAGAAGATATAGAACATATGTACACCGCGGGCATGTCAAGCCACATATTTCAAGTTAGTTCATTTACTTGCACACACTGAAACTTAAACCATTTATCATTGAAGCATGGTAGTGTCACTTCCAGACTTGCTTGAGCACCTTAAGGCATTAATGAGAGTCTCAGTGGAAAAGTCATTCCTGTTATCACCACGAGGACCATCTACACACTTCTCTGGACAGTCAAAGGCTTGTTCATCCCACGTGCAGCACCTGGCCTCGCGGAAAGCTCCTATAGCACAGACAAGTCGTGGCAAGACTTGGATTTCGCTTTGAAAGCCATCTTCTTGTTGTTCTTTGCCACAATTCTCCCGAGGAACCGCTTTGCCTTTTTGCCTATGCTCTCCCTCCTCTTGGTGTTGGCCATCCTGCGGGCATTGTCCTCCTTGCTGTCCTTGCGCAGCCGGATCTGCCGGACGATCCCTTCGAACAGGTCCTTCACGTTGTGGTGAAGAGCAGCCGAGGTCTCGATGAACTTGCAGTCAAACACAACAGCACAGGCCCGTCCCTCTGCATGGAAAGACAAAAAGGAAGATCAGTGGAGATGGACATTTACTCTCATATTTACTGGCAGAAAAAACCCAAAAAATTTGCTTTAAGTAAAGAAAGTGCCTTCAGTGCCATGAGAGAGCTTTATTGCATAGCAGGAAAGCCCAAACTTGCTTTCATGACCCTGCCCCCTTACTCTTCTTGGTTTTGCTGTGGTATGGTCAGAAATCCCAGAATCTCTGGTACAGAACACACAGCAGCAATGGTCCTCAGGCTGACCATCCCAGTACTGTTTAAGAGCTAAAGCTGATCTAGGAGAGGTACTTGGATGCATGCTTGCTGTTTGATAAGAAACAGTGTGAGGTACAGAAAGAAATGGGGTTCATTCGGGAAGCTGTTGAGCAGTTCTGCACCTCTGCCTTGCTGTAACAAGTGAGTTCTCCTTGCTAACAGCAAATGGAGCTGATAGAGGCCACAAGGTCAAGTCACTGAAGGTCACATCACTTGAGGTCATGAAGTTGTGCCCCACTGGATCTGACTAGGGCTACATTTGAAATACAAGATGCTCAGTGTTCCAGGCATAAGCACTTAACCCTGGAACATTGCTGCAGCATGAATTTCCACAGTCAACCGTGCTAAATAATGGCAAAGTTGTAAACCTGAGGAAAGTACGGATGTCAGAACTAGGACAGGTCAAGCATGCACTGCCACCAGACTGAAAAAAGTAATGATCTCCTAATGAACTCCAGTCAATTCCCTGGGCAGGTATTTAATACTGGGAGCATGGCAAAACCAGACAGGGAGAGATGGTTCATTATCAAGGCACCAATATTTAAGAGTATTCTTTCCAATGGAAAACAATCCAAAAAAAACCCACCCCAAAACAAAACAAAAACTAACCAAACAAAGAACCTCAAAAAATGTTTAAATAAGCAGAATCAATACTGTGGTGTTGGCAGTGGTTCCTGTGCTCGTTACTAAATGCTAGCTGGAACTAGCTGAGAGAATTCTCACTGATCACAACTGCAGAACATCCAAAAAGACTTTTGAGTTGTGTGAGCCTGGTCCCACCAAGTCAACTCAAATGTGATGGACTCCCATCCAGAAGGAAAAGGGTTGCACAGGCTGTATGGGGCCACCCTTCCGAAGGCTGCCTGGGCTCTGATGGGGCACTCCTGTCCTGTCCCTGAGAAGCACAGCTCAGACATCTGGGCCTAGCAAGTGCTGCTGCACACGTATCCTGCAATTAAAGCCTTACCGCTGATAGTCCTACACAAAGCCCTGTGCTAAAGCTGCAGCCCTGATGCATTTCTCTCTCACAGTGCAGTTCAGAGCTCTGCTCAGACACACATCTTCCCCCACCACCATCTCCTCTCTTTTCTGTGGTACCAAGTCCTTCAGCACAAACCATCTGGCTTGGTTTCTCCAGTCTACCTCAAATCACACATTTTTCTACATCAAAACCAGACCATTCCTATTGGCCAAGATCCTCCACAGCCTTTGCTACTACTTTAGACATTACTGTGTAAATTCCTCGTGTCTCTTACCATCAACTGAGACTTCCCGGGACCTGACCAGGTCGCTTTTATTCCCCACAAGGATAATAGGAATGTCTTCTGTTTGCCTTGCTCTTCTTAGCTGGATTCTTAGCTCAGAGGCCTTTTCAAAACTGACTTTGTCTGTCACTGAATATACAATAATATAGGCATCTCCCATTTTCATACAGTGGTTCTGGAGCCATTGGCTGTCATCCTGAAACAACAGATGAAATAGATTTATTGCACTGAAAAATCTATTCAACACTGAGTAATGATTTGTTATTGTAAGCACCTTAAAGATATTTTTCTTAGCTTTATTATAAAGAGACAGTAAAAGTACATCAACCTCCCCAAAATTTCAAAGACTTTATCATTTAAAATACAAAAGAAAAGAAAACTCTCTTGTTTCCAGAAATAATATCAGGTCTGTACTGATCAGATTGTCAATCCCTAATTTTACAGTAATTCCCTGGGCTGCTCATGTAAGATACTGATTATTCAAAGCATTTAGGGTCTCACTCAGCTCTATTCAGGTTTTTTAACTGCCTGCCTAGCTACAAGAAATTAATTGCAGGAGAGAACAAAAGGCAGTATGAATTCTAATTTTTAATGTCACTTATTTGATCCAAGAAATAGGCATAGTTGTTCCATTTCTACTTTTTTCAGAGAGCCAAAGACCAAACCATAAAGGAAAAACAAAGAAAGAGTTGTAAGTACCTGCTCCCATATATCAAACACCACGAGAGACGCTTCTTCTCCATCAACTATAATTGATCTGTCGTATGTATTTCCTACGAGGAAAAAAAAAGAAAGTTCAGAAAAAAGAAGTTACTCTCCTCCATCCCCGCCGGTGGTCTGGGAGGGGGTGGCTGTACGGGAGGCTCCGAGCCGCGGGTGCCCGGCACCTCCGTCCGCCGGTGGGAGCCCCGCGCCGCCCCGCGCCCTCACCGGCCTCTTCCGCGTCCGCGCAGTCCTCCACGCCGCCGAAGATGCGCGCCAGGCTGGTCTTGCCGACGCCGTGCTCGCCCAGCAGGATCACCTTGTAGAGGCTGCTGTCGGAGTCGCTGCCCGAGGAGATGACGGAGTCGGAGGAGTCGGAGGCCCAGCTCTCGCGGTGCGCCTCGCCGGGGCTGTAGGAGGTGCAGCGCACCAAGCCCGAGAGCTCGTCGTGCGGCAGCGCCCGCAGGTCGCGCTCGTCCACGGGCATGCTGCGGCGGTGCAGGTGCTGCTGCGCCGCGAAGGGCGTGCTGCCCCGCCGCTTGTCTCCGCGGTTCAGGGTCATCGGGGAGCCGGGCTGCGGCCGCCGGGGACAGGAGAGAGAGGAGAGAGAGGAGAGAGAGCCGTCAGCACCCGCTGCCTCGCAGAGCCCCAGCCCCGCCGCGTCCCGCCGAGCCGAGCCGCGCTTACCTCGGGGCGCTGCGCGGAGCGAGGGATGCAGTGAGGGATTCCCCGCCGATCGCCGCCCGTGCCGCCGCGGGAGCTCCCTCAGCGACTGCTGCCGCCACCGCGCTCCGCGCCGCTTTTTATGGCCCCGGCAGCCCGGCCCTCCCCGCCGTGACGCGCGGCGGGCGCTCCGCCAGCGCGGCCGTGAGCAGCGCGTCCGCCCCCGGCGGCTCCG
>WBMZ01004100.1:0-34021 GCA_013400975.1 Atrichornis clamosus
GCCCTCCCCTGCCCTCCCCTCTTCTTTCCTCTCCTCTCTCGCCTCTCCTCAACAGCACAAATCAGCATTTGCTCCTAGAAACCCTTTTTCTCCAAATCCAGCAGAATCAGAAGAAAACTGCTCTCCTGATTGCTCCTTCTGGAAACCAAATCAACCCAAACCAAGAGCTTGTGCAACTCCTGCTCCTCTAACGCAGCTGTCCGGGCACGGCAGGAGCAGTGGAGGATCGCCCTCCTGAGTGCTTTCTGCCAGAAAACCACGCTCCAGTGCTCCCTGTGATCACTGCTGGCCAGGAAACCATATCCAACCAAGCACTGAAACAAATCTGAGGCCACTTGCTCCTACCAAACACTATTCTTCTTCTTACCCTCAAAATAGTCAGTAGGAAGCCATACGCCTCATTGCTTTCTTCCTAAATCCCTGGCAACACCCCACACAGAGGTAAGAACTGCCTACACAAAACAACTAGAGGAAGGTACTTGCCTCTAACAGGACTGTTCTCTAAACAGCACCAAGCATGGATGAAAACTGCTCTGCACATCACTTTCCTTAAAAAAACCTGTAACACCTCTAGCTAAACCAACAATATTTATTTGGCCTTAAAAGAACGTGTTGAAAACAACAAAATCCTAAATTTACCATGCCTAATCTTGTGTATCTTGACAATCTATTTTCCATTGCAAGACTAATCTTGAAAGATTTCCCCTTACAGGAATTCAGCCTTATTTTAAGTAGCTGGGCCTATACGACACAGTGGGAACTCTACCCTGAAACCCAGCTTGAATGGAGAGTAAACTACACCAGCCAAGTGCTGCACCTCCACCAAAATTTGGCCCAAAGATATTCCTTCAGTCCTTTCCCTAGTATTCCTCACCCCTTCTCATCTCCTGGCAGTGATCAACATGAAACCCCTGCGAACACTTCAAATTTAATATAATTACAGTTTCTGCTGGTACGTTAGATGTGAGGCAGCCATCTAATGACACCTGCCCAGTGCAATTTGGCTCAGAGACACTGATGGAACCTGGAAGCTCACAGACAGCAGCCCTCCCAGGAAAGCACCTGGGAAATTTTAAACACTCCGAGCTCATCAGGGGTTTCCTAAGTGCTAGAATTGCTCTGTCTGATAAAAGAGCTCTTCCTTTGATTTACATACTGCATGTGAGATTAAGAAAAATTAGTTTCCTGCATTAGTTTCAAGGCCTTTGTGAATATAAACACAGGTGAATTCATGCTCCACGTAAGTAATTTATGGTATTCAATCTTCCTGGCAACTCCGAGAAATGGATTCAATAATCAGGATTTTTTATTTGCTTGGGATTTTTTACCTCTTCTCCTAAGGGGGCTGAAATGCCCTGAGAGATTGCATTCTTTGTTCTCTGCCTCCAAATTAATTAGAATAAAAGAGAAAAAAAAAAAAACCACTGCAGAAAAACTAAACCCATAATTCTTCACACAATGATTTCATTTTCTCAGGACTAAAATCTGGTTGCAATCACTCCTTCCATGCTCTGTGAATCTGGGGTCGAGTGTCTGTTTGAAGAACCGGTTTGCATATGCACATTAATTTTCAAAGGTAACAGGGTCGCATCCCACCCCAGCAAATCCTGTCTGCCAGTCCCAGGTAGGAGCAAATCTTACACTAAAAGCTTAAAGATACTATGGGTTCAAGTTCTGTGCCTAGATTTTTGAAGTATAAGGAGGAAAGGGCTCCATCTTGAGCTTTTCTCATGGTTCACAACTCCTGGATGGGTCCACTGCAATCTCCTTCTTTTATTTGTAGTGGGCAATAGTTCTACACTTTTTCTACTTTATCCAGCTGTTTATATTCATTATGTTTTAGGAAATACTGTATTTTGAGGTTTTTGATCCATTGGAAAAGGTTAGAACAAACAACTTCAAAAGTTACCGTGGAAAGAATGACAGACTATCCCCTCCAGAGACAAATTTTATATCTGAAGCCAGGCTAAAAGAGCAGGAAGAGATTTGATATGGATCCATAGAAAACTTGAAAGCAGAGTTAAGGACTATGACTTCAAGACCCTCCTTGAATCCTTAGAAAATCTGGATCTAGAGGTTCAAAGTTGGGCCCTCACTGAATGCAGAAAGCCCCAAACTATGGATCACACCAGTCAAATTTACATTTGGGACATTTCCGTCTAGGAGTTTACTTTTTTGTGTGCTGCTTCATTGGAGCTTGATATAAACCAGACACAAAACCGTTACACTTAACTGAAGACAAAGCAGAAAGGCAAGAGAGTGCACTGACTATACAGTCAATTAATATATGAATACTAAATGTGCTTCCCCTCTTCAGCCCTCTTATTTTCACATGAGTTTTGCCAAGGGGCGTTGTGCATTGGATATTCAGACCCTTCTCAATTCCATAATGGTTTTCTAATTGAAGTCATGCATAAAGGGATGGAAAACACAGCACACTTTACTGAAATCAGACCCTGTGAGCACTGATGAGTTATTTTTAATGTTCCTAACGCATGAAGCCTGTGCTCCATGGCATTTATGTAACTCTTCTCTGTTTAGTACCACCTCCAGCAGAACATAAGTATTTGCAGCTCGCTGAAAGAAGCTCTCTTGCAAAAGCTACCTTGAACACATTAAATCTATAAAAACTTCCCAGATATTTTAAGAAATAATAGAGTGATAGGGCATTATTTGAAATAAATTAAAGAGCTACTTCAATGTAAATTATTTGTCTGTATCAGAATTTGACTCCTTCAATAAATTCCTTGGCTTTCATTAGAGCTGCCTGTGCTGGATTGTTGCTATCTGAGACTGGCAGACTTTGACAGACACCCAGAATAGCTAGTTTTAATTTTCCTTATAATAGCAGGTAGGTAGAAACCCTTCCTTTAACTTAGCCAATGCAATATAACAAGTACCAGGCAGGGACTTTTGTGGGAGTGCCACATAAAGACTTCATCTGAGGCAAGGAACCTGCTTGTGTGGTCCTGTGTACCACAGACCTTGGGGCCACAGGTGCAGGTGAACTCAGGGCTTGTGGAGTTTCCAGGGAGCCTAAAACCTGCCTGGCAGGGGCTGTGCAAAGCGGTGTTGCAGAACCCACATTAATACTCATACCCTGGCTCAGCTTGACACATTGAATACTTAACACGCAAAGTTTCGATGCAATCTCATGGCCTCTCAACGCGCATCACCCTCCACACCTGGCAAAGGCTGGAGTGGCCACACACCTGTTCTATAAGCAGGGAAACGAGACATGAAACCATTTCATCCAGGGAACAAGAGGTACAGAGCAGCGAACCCCTTTGGGCAGCACAAACTCATAACTTTGACGGTCTTCGTGGGGGCTGCATTTGCACATGCTGAAATCCACTGTAATTTACACCCAATACCCCATGCCAGTGGTTTATGAAGGAAGGGTTGGCACTGGAGGTGCCCAGCACCAGCCCAGCTCTGCTCTTATGACAGTCAATGTACTTTGCTGCTGACAGAATCACCTCTGCTGACTCCTTTGGACACTCTTCTTGAGAAATTCTCCTTGTCAGGCAGTGACAGATAAAGCCTGCCCTGGCTGATGGGCTGCAGATCGGATTACCAGAGAGGGAATTTCACAATCACACTAGATTCCAATATTTTTTTCTCTCTTTATTCTGGCTAAGAATTCAATTTTCTTTTATATGAAAAAATATGGCCAGTATATTTTTCTCATCTGAGCCGAAGGTAACTTCACTTAGAATAGCTTTGCTAGAAGCACTTCTCCTAAATGTAGTGCTCTTTGCAATGAACTTTGCAGCTTCTTTCCCAGTTGCAGAATGCCCTCCATTTCCACTAGTTTGTCCTGATTAGACCTTTATACTGCTGATTTCCTCTGTGGTTCCTGTCCATGCTAGTCAATAAGGTGGAAATTTTAATAACACAGTTCTTAGGTGTAATGTTATTCACAGGTCTGTATCAACTTCTATGGCTGCACTCCCGAAATTACCCACTTCAGTTACCTATTAATTTCCCATGAAGTTTAAGTGTTCTCCATATGTTATGCCCCTAACCTGGAGCCACATCACATTGCTTTTCTGAGCAGCTTCTACTTCATTTCATCTGAAAATTCAAACTAAATATTTCTTGAAATGTATTTTACTTTTTAGGCATTTCACGCTGGGAATATGGGCAGGCAGCGGTTCAATTTTTTTTTAAAGGCAGTGTTCTCTTGCAGGTAGAGTCAGACTTACAAGATTCAAGCAGTACAAGGAAATCTTTTCATGAGACTGATCTGAATTTTGATTCTCTAATAAAAGCTGGAACAGGAGACAAAATTGGTGTGATTTAATTTACAATCTCTGAACCATGCTGCAAATGTAGCCTTCCTTTTCTGCTTTCAAACCAGTTCCAATTTATTCCTGTGTATTATTTACACAGATACATTTACTGAATAGTTTATCAATATATTTTCATGTTGGGCTTGCTGCTTGGAGTTATTTTACATAAATTGATGAACAACTACTGGTTTGTTAACCTGTTTAGGATACATGCAGCAAAGAGGAAGATCACCTCAAACACACAGTATTATTTCTGCTCCATCAGGGTCTCACAGAAGACAGTCCGTACCGTCTGAAGACAAACATAGAGCAAGCATTGAAATCCCAGAAGATAATCAAGGAGCCACAGCTGAGTTTCTGAAGCTTGCCTCAGTTACCCACACTCAGCAAATGTTATATTCTGAGCTAGGAAAGAAGACTGAAATAAAGATCAGGAGTAACAGTGTTAGGCACTGTGAAGGAGCAGTCGTGGTGACTTGGCAGTAGAGCACTGCTAAATTCCAGAATTCCTGCCAGTCCCAGGATAAAGAGCGGGCAGAGATCTCTCTACAGAACACTTCCAACCCCAGGACAGTCCACAGAGAGCTCCTGAAAGGAAAAGCATAACCCTTCTGAGAGCTGTTAACAGACACAATTTTAATTACTCAAATTGCAATAAATATTACAGGTAAAATACTGCAGAGATGACTCAAAAATATCCAGTTATGATTCTGGGTTGTACAGTAGGAACATTACCATAATAAGCTCTGAGGAAATACAATGAAAACTATTACAGCTCCAGGAAAGACACATAAAATGAGCATAACAATATACCTGCCTGACAGAGAAAAGGAAGAGAGGTACATAATTTAGAGTACTGCTGTTACTGCCTTTAAGACAGATATAAAAGGAGGAGTACTGCAGTTACCTAATCCTGGCAGACACACAGTGGAAATCATTAGTTATCTGGCTGTAAGGAGGATGTGTAATATTTAGCATTATTGCTACCTGTCCCTAAAAGACAGCAAGAAAGAGGGGGAGAAAGAGATGATGGAAACCTGGACTGTTACCTGGCTCCGGAAGGCAGAAATTATGGGAAGATTTGCTGCTGCCCACAGCTGTGCTGTATAGCTACCAATTCATGGAAAATGGAATGGTCTGAATTACACCACGGCTGGCTGGTACCAGGCCAGGCTTCCAGCTGGGCACAGCTGATAAAACTTACACACTTTACAGTGCTGACTTTGGGGTTGTGTAGCATGAGAGGATGGGGAGACAGGAGCACCACAGCCCTCCCGGAGCCAGGATGGGCTGTGCCAGGTGTCCTGGGGGACTGGGATCCCCCTCGGGGGACTGGGATTCCCCTGGAGCCCCTCCTGGATCCCCAGCTGCAGCAGCCTCCAAGCAGGCACCATTTATCCCAGCACTCCCAGGAGCAGGCAGGAAGCTGAGGGCAAGAGCAAAGGTCAAGGGAAAGGGATGGCAGAAATAGAGGTTCTGAGAGCTCTGGGACACAAGAGATGCCATATATTTACATTTCTGCAGGGAAAAAAGAGTGCTTGGAGCTTTCCGTAGCCTTCAGGGTCTGTCCCTGCCCTGGATGAATGATGCCTGCTTGCCTACCTTCAGAGCAAAGGGGCAAGCGGGAAAAAGAATTTTTTTTTTTTTTTTGCCTTTATCACAAGAAAAAATCATGGCATGGATGGAACAGCTGCTCAATGCCTCTCCAATTTCTACAACAGTCCTCTGCATTTTCCTCACACTCAGGCTTTGAATTTCTTTTCCTAGGATGTAGTACTGACAGCACTTGAGACAAGGCCCAGGGAAGTGTTTCATTTTAGCACGTTCAGTTTTCGGTCAGATCCCTTATAAAATTCCAGGTCAAGGAACTAGGGGAGAAACTCCAGTGCTGTTCAAATTAATACTTTTTTTTCCTGTTTGGACCACTATTTCCACTGTCCATGAGGTGGAAAGATGCGAAGTGCAGCTGAAACAAGTGAATCTTGTGATGATTAATTTGTAATATTGAAGAAGAAAGACAGTCCAGAAAGCAAGGAAGAGAGCACTGAATGGGAAGGGAGCATTGTCCTGCATCCATAATAATTCCACTGCATCCATAATTCCTTCCTCTGACAGCATGCCATTGGATCTCGTGTCCTCCAAAGCAGTAAAAGAAACCAGTCTCCACCCATAGAGACTTCCAGGCAGGTGTGAGCTTCCCCCAGCATCTACACCAGGCATTAAAAAATGGTGCCATTATCACCAGGGTGCAACTGCTCATTAATACACCCAGGATCAGGGCCTGGAATTGGATCCCACTGCAGACACAGTCTTTGAACCTTCCAAGATGGAAAAGGCACCTGTGTTCTTCCCTCTGAGGAGGGAGAACAGGCAAAAATCAGGACCAAGTTTTGCTCCTGTACCTCCCACATGGACACATTCCACTGAGCAGGGGAAGGCTCCTTGTGGCAGAGCCATTCCCTTCTCTCTGGTGGGGGAAACTGGATACAAGTCAGGTTACTTTGGAAATTACTTCAATTTTCACGCCAAAGTCTGAAAGTAAAAAAGAGGAGTTGTTTTTGTTTTAATTTGGTTTTTCTGTGAGTCCTTCCATTGACCTGAACTGGAAGGGACAACCTGCTGACTTGGGCTCTGCTCTTCAGACACTGCCCCACGTGAAGCCCCTGAAGACAACTTCCCTTGGGGACATGCCAGAGTTAGAGACCTGGGGCCATGCAGGTCCTCAGACTCCCATCTGGGACCCAGAATTCCTGTCCTTAGTGCAGCTTCACACCCTTTCTCAGGCAATAGAGCCTCGGTCTTAAACCATGTCTAAGGCTGTTAATCCTCAGCCAGCTTTTTAGGGCCCCCAATTATTACTCCTAAAAAACCTGGAGGTGTTAGAAGTGGATCTAAGTTATGCAAAGTTATGCAAAGCTTTACTCTCCTGGGTTGACCTTGGAGTCAGTGAGAAGAAAGGTGTTCACTTGGTGAGAGGGGAGTGGCAGCAACCAGACGTCATTCATCAATAAAAAATAAACATGTATAGTAAATATCTGGTTTGATGATTAGATGAAAAGATACAATACACAGAACTGAATTTCTTTTGATTCCCAGGATCAGCTATCTAATGTCAGGGACATGGTACTCTGGGAATACCATGCTGTTCTTTCATTGACTGTTTTGCCTAAATCTGAATTAATTTTTTTTTTAATGCTGTCACCTCTTTCTCATCTTTCCCCAGACTTTGACTTTTCTCACACTATTTTGCCTTCTATTTTTTCTCTTTTGCTGTCCTTTTTAACCAGTACACTTGGCAACATTATAGGATTTCTGCAGAATATTTGGATATGTCAAAATTTGTTTTCTTTCCAATACAGACTGGCAAAAATACATTCAACAATTGTGAGTTTCAGAATACCATGTTTCTCTTTGACTTTCATATTTATATGTGCATTCCACAAAATATGCATGGCATTACTGGCATGTTTTACTGGAATAAAATGACAGACTATATATAAATAATATTTTTTTAAAAAATAATTTGGGCAGCTACTATTAAATATTTCAATCATCACTAAATTTCAATTCTCTGAGGAGAGCTGGAAATAAAAATACATCAATTCTCTTACATTATGATACAAAATAATGTGAAAATATCGAACAAACATGCAAGAAATAAATTCAAGAAAACTCTCAAGCCCAGGCCTCATATTAACATTTACTGCAAATCTCTGGGCATGGATCCTGCAGGAAATACAAGGAATCACTGACACTTCATAGGGACAGAAACCATGGGTTTGTGTTCATTTAATGTTCATAGATTTTTCGCTCAGTGCCTTGAGAAGCTGCTAAAGGTTTTGTCCTTTCCTCATAACAACTTCTCCACTTCTTTGGCAGCAAAAAGTTATAAAAAGGTGTCTGTTCGATGCAAAATATTTGACTGCAAGAGAAGAAAAATCCCACCAGTTTCTCTTAAGTTCACTTCAGCAAGAACTGCACTCCCCTGTATTGATCAAGAAATTATCTGTTCACTCGTACACAGGGGAAAGGAAAGAAAAGAGGGGAGCTGAATGACCATGTAGAAGAAGGGGAAAAAAAGAAATTCAGGTAATTTTTGCAGCTTTGAAATACAAGAACAACCTTAGCTCTGGAGAAAATTTAATTAATTCATACCTAAATGTTCCTTTTGCATCTTTGTTTTCATTTATTTCCTGCTTGGTACCAGCAACAGCAATACTGCAAAGTAGTGCATGACAACACAATCAAATGAGATATTTGGTGCAATAGCTAATTTGCACTCAGTAAATCTCCCCTGCAAACGCTCTTAACTCTTCTTCCTGCTTTACCGACACTTTTTGTTCCTTTGAGAGCACAGTGAGTCCTACAGCCAAAGAAAATTCCCAGTTCCTTTCCTGCCTTGCCCAAAGCCCCAGCAGTCTCGGGCAGAGCCAGCAAGGAAGGCCAGGGGTTTCTTGCTTTGCCATTTTCCTAAGTTTGCCTGGTGCTACTTAGCAAAGCCCATTGCAAGAGGAAGAGGCTGCAGGAGGATTTGGGCTCTATGGCTCCAAAACAGAAAAGGTGATAACCTTGTCTTCAGGTTCCTTTGACAGAGACAGGACCAGAACATGACATATTCACATGCTTTGCTTCTGCCCAGGCATGAACAGGTTCGTGCCACAGGTGTGTGGCAGGTTTTGGGGCAGGGGGCCTGAGCTCAGGAAGGCTGGGCAAGGAACTCCAGGTGAAACAAATCCCACTCAGATTTGGAGCCTAACTCAGGAACAGCACTAATCTTCCCTTTGAAAACTCTTTGAAATCACTTGAAAGAAAGCAACAAAAGGCAAACTCCTGAAAAAATAAGCTATGTGACTTTCTGCACCCCACAGTTCCTTTAGTGTTGGTTTAACTATCAGTTTAATTACTTCTACTTTCATTTCTTTTTTTTTTTCATTTTTATATTGGTTGCACTGGAAATTCATGCAGATTATGAATGCTTCCCTCAGCAAGCTATCTGAATAAAGATTCAAATAATAATACCTCAAACATGTGAACATTTCACTGCTAGCCTCATCACAAAGCACACTCAGCACTCTAACAACTAAGATTGCTACTGACTTAAAACCAGAACCTTTTGGATTTCAGCTGTACTTTTGTCAAAGAAATTCAAAGAGAAAGAGAGGAATAAAGTTAAAGTGTAAGTTCAAGAACGACCCCCTGTGTAAATTCACACACTTTCATGTACAACAAATACAGCTTTGTAGTGCCAGGGGCTAATGAAGATCTAATTATGACTGCCCAAGTTCTCACTCTTGCCCAGAGGGGTGGGGGTGACCCCTGACAGCCCAGTCCGTGGAGGGGGAGGATGGATGAGCCCTGAGAGGCTTGAGCATACCCACGCCTGTCTGAGCTGTGCTGTGCCTGCAGAGATGAGCACGGCCGGCAGCACAGCCCCAGGTTTTGCCCACCCATTAACAGCCATTTCAGCAGAGTGAGGAAGGGGATTCTTTGGAATGCTCTAGAGAATGTGTGCCTGTTTCCTTGCACTTCAGATCTTGCTCATCCCTACCCTTTGGATGAAAATGTTGAAGAAAACTTGTTTGCAATAAAGCAGAAGGTCTGGCTCTTCTTTTTTTTTTTTAAATTATTATTTTTTACTTTGCTTGGCTGACTCAGTTGTAACACCAACACAGGTTTCTGGGTGGGTAAAGAGACTATCCTGCATTATAGCTATTATTTCAAACAAAAGTCCAGAGTTTAGTCTAGTCACTAGTTAGAGATGAAGACAAAATTCTAGGGGAGCAGGTCCCAGGTTTTCCCTTGTATCCTTAAATTTCCCTCCCTCTGCAGCTGCCCCTGGGATGGCATGACAGGGAAGATGTTCCCAGACCTCAGCCCAGCTGGCACAACTCTGCTCCCATGTCACAGGAGCACCCCTGGATGGGCAGGGAGAGCCCATGGACCTGGTGTTCCACTGTCCCTCTGAAACCAGTGACACCACACCAGCTGGGGAATGAATGCCCCTGGGAATCCAGATGTGCAGGGAGAGTTTTTTCCTGGAGAAGGGTAAAGAGGAGGCAGTAACCAGTGAAAAGGAGGAAAGGGTAGGAAGGGGACAGAGGTTAAGGCCCCCCAGCAGGCTTTCATCTAGGAGGGACTGGGTGTTCTCACCCCTCAACCACACACAGTGCCTGTCAGATGGGCAGAAAACCTTGTTTTGGGGGGCACTTTGTCCATTTCCATGCAAATGTCCACCATCACTGAAAACACAGCTTCCACAGAGGAGCTGTCAGTCACAACTGAGCTCTAGGAAAGGCAAACATTTTAAACCAACATGCTGTTTGGCTTTTGCCATGGCTTTTTTGCCAACCTGGCTCTTGCTATGCTGGCATTGGGTCTGCACCTTCCAAGCAGAGATAAGCAGTGCTCAGAGAGAGCCCATTACCTACTTGCTCCTCCTCGTGGAGAGCTCTGGGTTCTGACTCTTTCTTGGTGTCTCTCTGAAATGGCCACAGTTTTTGTTCTTCATGTTTCTGTTCCAAGGGCATTGCTGTCTTCTCATCAGGTTTTGCCAACGGATATTATTTTAGAGTCTCCTGGATGAGATGAAGTGATTTGTAGTTAGAAGAACAACAAAAATACCATATTTCATTAATACAAGGTAGAAATGCAACATACATCACCTATAAAAAAATGAGTTCGATTTTCAAGTCCCTTTCAGCCCTTTAAAATACACCATAGCCTGAAGTACTATTTTATTATATTCACAGCAGGTGTGTGCAATGAAACAAGAACTGAAGGCCCCTTTCATGGAAGATGAACTGAGAGACAGTTTGCTGCAGACATGATTTCCTTGAGCCACCCCGTTCTGCTAACCAAAGTCATCTGGAGTGGGAAAAACAAGAAAGCTGTATGGGGCTATAACATAATAAGACTTTTTTGTTGTCTGTGCATCTTGAAATCCCAAAGAAATCTCCTTGAGTACATGGAGTTGGAGTACAGCAACTGTAGCACAATCACACAATGCTCAGGCAGTCCCTTAATAAATGGGTCTGGAAGGAGTAAGGCATGTTCAATAGATGTTTTAATAAGTGCTTGATTCATTTTTTTAGACCAGGAGATTGCATAAACCCCTTTCATTCTCAGAGCTGTGGATCAGAGGGCAAGAGGGAACAGTGCATTAGAAATAGTGGTTTTCAGTGACAATTTCAGACACCCCACAGCCTGCTCAGTATAGTCAGTGTCTGCCCAGCCAATATATGCTGTCTTTGGAAGCTCAAAGGAACACTGAAATCGTGATCCACTTTCTTCATGTTGCTCCTGGTAGTCCTGAGGGTGCAATCCCTGTTCTGTATATAAACTGGAGAGCGTTAGTCTGGTGCCTATTTATGGCATTACTCCACTTCGGCTACGCAGTCCCTTCCCACTCGATTCTGTGGCCAGTTTTGGCCATTCATCCCCACAAGAGGTTTACAGGACAGACTGTTATGGAAAACAAACATATTCCCCCCTGATGCTTGGTCTTCTTTTAGCCCTGAGCTGAAGTGGCCTAATAAAGGTTACAGCAAAGGGTAAAGATGATGCCTAGAGCACGTTGCATCCCATGCAAATTCAAACCCAAGGCAGCATCCTTAGTGGGGAAAGACAATGCCATTGTTTGTGTCCTTGCCCACTGGATACACTGGAAATTCCAGGCTGACTGGCAGGAAATGCAGCAATGAACCCACCCAAAATTCAGTGAGGCAAGCACAGAAAGACAGAAGGGCGCAGAAAAGGGCTTGTACTGAGTATAAAGCACAGGCTATATATTTGAACATCTCACAACTCCCTTTCACAGGTTATAATTGCTGGTCATTGCATCATCCTCCTTAGCATTTCTTGTAAATTTTCACTTCCTAACTTTTTTCTTCATACTCCTGGCAACTCCTGTGCAGCGTCCTCCTGCTGCCCAGCCTGCTGGTGTGGGGTGAATGCCTTCAGGAGAAAGGCCTGGCTGAGGAAGCTGTGCCAGCAGAGGTTCAGCACATGCAAACTTACTCTGTGAAGGAGCTCCGTGTAACCACCCCTCTTGTGCTTTCCAGTTTAATTCTAGCTCGCAACAAATGATGACCCTTTGTGCAGGAGCTTCCCTCTTCCTGATCCCTGCTAATGTGTTTTGTTGCTGGTATCTGGAGGTCTGAATGCCTTTAATGCATTTGTTCTCTAAGTGCTGCACGGACGTGGGGGCAGAGCTATCTTACAGCGAGGACTGGGCTTACACAAAGCCCAGATCACTGCTGCCTGCATATCTCTGACTGTTTGCACCCACAAGACGTGGCCCAGGTCAAAGAGGAGGTTTGTGCCTGAGGGAAGAACATTATCTGGTCACCCGAGCCAGGCTGTAATACCCAAATCACTAATGGCCTGTTATCTTCTTAGCCCAGGCTTTCTACTCCTAGTCTTTGAGCTCCTCGCAGCAAGGATTTCTCCTATGCCAGGAAAGCATTCCAGCTTCTCCCACAGCTTGTAAAACAGCTGTACTGCCAGAGCTCAGAGAATCAGACAGGGAAATCCTGAAAGAGGCTGAGTGTGGCAAAGAACAACGGCCTGAAAGGGAAAAGGAAATAGGGTGAAAAATATGAAGGACATGAAAACTTTTGGAGAAAATCACCCTAGTTTCTGGAAAATTGCCCATAATTTTGATATTTAGAAGTGAAGTAGCCTGTAAGCACAAATTATGTTAGTCAAATAATATTAGTTCAAAACTAAGGTTCTCGTTTTTCCTGCCAACAGATGCAACTTATTTCATTAGCAAGACTCCTCCGTTTTCAACACAGACATTCAAAGCTGCCAACAGGAATCTCTCCCCGACTCTCCCAGTTCCCCTTAAAATGAACAGAACATGGCTATCTGAGTCCTCAGAAGGACAGAGACATATTGTTCTAAATTGTATGATACGTAAGAACTAAATTCTGATGTTCCAGCAAGGATTACGTGGATCCTGCTAATTGTCACGGCAAGTTCCAGCATTTCACTGGACACCTTTAGCCAGCATAACACCCTTACTACAGATCCACACAGGAGATAAAAGTGATCTTTCCCTTGACTTTCTGCCATTTGCACTCTGCAAGTAGCTCCTGCTGTGTGGGCATCTGTGCCAGAATTTTTTTATTGCAGCATCAAACATTTTGACCAAAGTTCCCCACCAAGCACACAAAGGTCAAGCTAAACCAAGCTGCAACATAGGGGCAACCTGCAGCACCCTATGCAGAGTGAGAATATCAGAGGTGCTGTGGCTCAGTACCTCCTGCCTTCAGCCCCAGGATTTTTGGCAGGAGCCTGAGCCTCCCCATCACACTGTGGGGACTGACCAAAAAGGCGCTTTGGGCCAACAGCATTTGCTGATGTAAAGAAAGAAACAAGCAGTACACTGGTCTGATTGGACACTCTACCTGGAACAAGAGGAGAATGACAATCCTAAAACAAGCATCTTTATATTGCTCGAACTCTGACCATGGTGGGTTTTTTATTACAAACATGTGGCTGAGCACTTTGCACCTGTAAGCTAAAGCAATGTGCTTCCTAAAAACTCTGTCTGCCTTCACCGAGGCCGAGTTCAGCTTTCAATGTGTTTTGAAAAAGGATTTGAATACATGAATCTGTAGGAAGTACAAGAATCATTGTAAAACAGAGTGGAATTCAATTGCACTGGTCTGGGGCAGCCTGCAAGCCCATCTCAACTGCTGCCTGTCATGTTCAGTTCCAAGCTGCAGTTAACACTGTTGTGCTGGAGCTGTTTTAATTGCTGACCTGCTCTATAAAATACTGCATTCAAGGGAGTACACACTGTAAGTAGTACACACTGTAAGTACTTTGTAGTCCCAAGCCTGCAGCCCCTTGTTTTTAGTTGAGAAATACTTTTCTCACATGCAGTGACACTGAAAGGGATGGGTTTCAACTTACAGGGAGTGAATCTGGAGGTAGGAATAGGTTACTTCCAAGGGTGCCACACACTGCCTCTGCCCTGCCTTCCTCTGGGCACTTGCCAGCTCCTGGCATGGCCCACCCTCTGTTCAATCTGTCCAGTGTGTATCCAGACCTGCAATTTCCATCAGAAAGAGAATCCAGTCCTGTGCAGCACAGCTCCTGTGCCTGTGATGAATGTTAAGTGTGGGATTAAGCCTCATCCCTTGTGCAGGGTAGTTTGCTAAAAAAGAAGGGTCCAGGACTGCTTAATTATGATCTGAATTCACACACACGTTGAGGTTTAAGCTTCACCAGGGTGTTCTGCATGCAGCTCTTTGCATAATTCAGCAATGACCCATGTCCACAGAGACGTACAGCTAGAGAGAAATGTGGAGGGGGATAAAGTTACAGGGGAAAAAAACCTTTACCCAGTAGAGAAGGCAGAATTATCTCCAGGAAGCTGGCACAAACCTGTGAGTGATGGGTTAATTGATAAGAGAGATCTCACTGCACACTAGAAGCTGCAGAACTTATTGCTTCTGCCACATCAAGCCTGTGCTGTCCTTGATAGGGTTTCTAAGACAAAATCCTTGCTTTTGACGTCTGCCACTATCACCCAACAGATCAGATGACAGAGGAATGAAGAATACTAAGCATCACTAGATAAAGCAATCAAGAAAATACACAGAGAAAACAGGACAGACTGATAGGGACTTTCCAGCCAGCTAGGTTACACCTGAAGATCAGCTGTTATCATTTTTCTTTCTTCTGGTAATAAATAGGTAGAGGAAGGTGGGTTCACAGTGCTTCTTGAAGAGGACCACAGCAGGGCAGGACACAGTGCCACAGCTGCAGCTCTCCGCCCTGCTGGGGTGCCCAGAGGCTCTGCACAGAGATTTAGCTTCTCCTTTTTACATGGATTGGCCTAAACGTGCTTGGTTCTCATTTCACCCAGGAAAAAATTGATCGGCTTTAGTCAAATAAGGAATCCCAATGTTTGCAAATTACTCTGGCATGCAGGAGAAGTAAAGCACATTGATCACAAAGCCAGCGAGTTCACCAGAGAGGACAGGATCTTTATGAATCCTTTTGTTTTCACAGCCTTTCAGTAGTAAACCCTCCCACCAGGCTTACAGGCTATGCTTGGTTTTGTACATTCAGCCAATAGAAATGTAAACTGCACTGGAAACAGGCCCTCTTCTTGGCACAACAGTGCACACTCCAAGATTGACACCACAAAGAAAAGCTACCAAAGTCTGCAAAGGCCTTTTCCTCAGCTGCATGCTTCCTATGGACAGGGATTTTTTTCCTCCAGACCTCTCAGTATGTTATATTGCAACAGACTGAACAAATTTGGACTCGCTTTTCCACTATGCAGGAGAGGCACTGGGCCATGGCACAGAACTGTGTGTGCTCCTTGGAGATTCTTCCTCACCTATTCTTCATTTGCTTAACAACTGCATCTTTCACACTGCCTAAAGACTTCACTTACTGAACCTTTAAAAAAGGTTAGGCTGAAGCACTACCACTACAGCTAAATAACATAAGGATCTTAAAGGAGAGAAAGATCACGGCAACCAGTGCTTGTAGGAAGAGGCCTGGCCTGGGAATATTAATAACAGGATTAACATGATGGCATGTCTAATAACCACTTCTGATTTTTAAAAACACCCCAAGATATTTAAGGAAAAAAAAAGACAAAAGCAGGAGGTGATTCTGAGACACGCTCTGTGTCAGGGATCCCTCTCTAAGGGGTTCAGGAATGACTAATGGACATTTCAGACAAGCAAATCCTGTTGGAGACAGCTACAAACACATTGGCCACAACATCAGAGATGGGTTTAGGGACACAGCAACTACTGATTGAAATGTGGCCCTCCCTACTGTCACTACTGATAGCTCTCTATAAAAAGCACCTGCACTCTCACAAAGTGTCACATAGGCAGAAATAAATCACCTTTGGGTGTGTTGCAAGACCCCAGTTAGCCCATATTGTTCCAGGCCACATGCCTGGGCTTTGATGAATAGTATTTAACCCATTAAACAGCTTAAACATCACCTACATTTTGCCTACCATTTGCTAGGTCTGGTCAGCTTTTTTGTTCTTTTCCTTTAATCGCTTAGAGAGAGATGTGAAGTTTGCACTTCACAATGGCTTACAGATTTCCAGCAAAACAGTGTTTGAGAGGTGTATTTGTGAAGGTTGTATTCAAAGCTCACATGCTTATGACTGTCACCACATTTGTTCTGCCCACCTCTTTGGAGATGCCAGATTTTAAATCACATTTCTGCAGGTCTCCCACCCCAGTAACAGACTTAAACCACTCTGACAACTGGATGGTGGTGACAGCATTTACTGAATGGACATCTGCATTAATTTTTCAATGCACAAAATAGAGAACAGGCATGTGCAGTTCTGAACTGATGTTATTCTGCACAACAAAGCACAAGAGCTACAAACTGCACTGATCAGAAGTTTTTGAGTCTGGAGAATCAGAGGTAAACCAGAGCACCAACTAATACACTGCTTAAAATGACCAAAACATAACTGACATAATTTTACTGCTTATTCTGAGACCCTCACTTAAGAAGCTTTTAAACAGAGAAAGCTTTTAGAATAGTAGAGCTGAGAGGACAGAGGGAGGGCATTTTTGACAATTTAGACCCTTGATTACAGCACGGAGAAAGTAGGGCACCAACAGAGTTTCTTAGCAAAACCATAGGCCTGAACACCCTAAAATACTCCAAGTTCTGCTTTTAGTTTCTATCTGAGTTTATAGGCTAAGCCTCATCTCAATTCAAGCCAGTTTCCTCTCTTGTTTTATTATCTCTGTACTGTCTCTCCTGCAGCTGGTAGTGGACATAACTCCTGGAACAGAGATACAGCAGGACAGGCTCCATGCAGACATGAAGGTGTTACATGGCTAAATCAACCCACAGATTCCACCACATGCAAGGAAAGCTTTCTTTGAAGAAAATTCAGCTACACACGTTCTTTGTTCTCCTGGGGATAGCTTCATCTTAAAAGCAAAGTACAGCCAGAGCAGCCAGTGCACCTGCTGCTCACAGAGGCCCCTCTCTCTCCAAGTTTCAAAGCACAGTCAACCCAGCGCATTTTCCCAACAGTCACACCTTGCTCACACACTCAGAAAAGCAAATTTAAAAACAAAGCATAAACATCAGTTGGTGATGCACACCCAGACAGCATCAATCCTCCTATGCAACGTGGTAGTTTGGAAGCTGCTTGACAATTTGGCTTTCTGCTTGAAGAATTAATTTCTTTTCTTCCCAAACCTTAGCTTTGAGTACAAGAGGATGGTCTAAGTGAGTGAGAGTGGAGAGCTGTTGCTCAGGGCTGGACGACTCTCCTGAAGGGAAGTGCCAGTTGGGGTTAGAGACCAGAACCCAAGTACCTCCCACCTTTGTGTCCACCCCACCATGCTCAGGTCACACCAAACTCTCTCATTACTGACTGTCAGACCCTTTCCCATATTTACATGTGCCTGTAGCTTCCTCTAAAAGGCACAGTATTTTTTTTTCCAGAAACAATTCACACCCCAGAAGGATGAAGCATCACCCAGACCTTGCAGCCTGCAGCAGGAGAAAGGACTTTGCACCACAGTCTCACTCTACACGAAGTCCCATCTCCAGTGTTTCCCCAGCTCCAGCCCCAGAGAGCTGCAGTCCAGACAGGTACCTTTGCTCTGCCCCAGTCCAGCTGACATCATATTCCCTCATTTTTTGTGCCTGCAACATCTGAGCCAGCAGGTCCTGTAGCTCAGCTTAGCTCCAAGTATTTTAAATCCACTGAATTGAGAGAAAAATCTTTGGCTCTTGAATCAGCTGATCTCACAGATAAATCAGGGAACAGAGCCAAAAGCTGAGAGCATGGCATTGCATGATGGAGCCCCAACACCAGTTAGGATCTCCATGAGTTGCCACAGAGCCCTCAGATTTTATGTCTGTTCCCATCGTTATGGATCCTGCTACTCTGGAAAATCCCAAATACGCATATGGGTGACCTCATGTATTTCGAGTTTCCAGTTCAAATAGGAAAGAATTCTGATTCAGATAACCATTTAATTTCACTCACCTCCAAATGTTTTCTGCAAGATGATGTTGAATCACTGACTTCCATTTTTTTCCCTGATACTGGTCCTTGACTCACAACTGCAAGATGGAATAAAATTAGAAAAGATTTCACTAGAAAACACACACACACAAGCAAGCACATATTTAGCCAGACTTTTCCACTGAGTCAGATCTAGAGTCAAGAATCTAATAAAGGCTTTCCTCCGTCTGTACTACACTGTATGCTTCACCACGTTACTCTGAGGAACTCACCACTGCTCCCTCTTTATCTTTGTGTGTGCACTGAACTTCCATTCTCCACTGCTTTTTTGTCTCATAGATTATTTGCTTTTATAACAGTTTTAATGTCACGAGAAGGGAATAGAAAATGAGCGTATTCATCTCCATGTGAAATGAAACCACTAATTGTGGCTTCCCTATCCTAAGTCCACTCGTTCCCTCTGCCTGGACTTGGCAGCAGCAGCTGCTCCCCAGGGACAGCCCAACTCTCCACCACTTGGATTAAACAACACTCCCACTCCTGCTTAGCTATTTTTTTTTTCAAACCACACTGTTAGCCTTTGCAAGGGCTCCGAAAGCTGAAGTGCTCTCATTAGCTACATTTTGCTGAGGAAAGCCTAAGCAAAATCTTCTACAGTTGTAACCTCCATGGATTACCTTGCTACCACAGAATTTTAAAAGGGCTCGTTCTTACAGATTTTGAAACAAGGCCATATATTTCAAATATTCTTTCAGAGTTAGAACATCTTAGATATTGTATCCTAAGGTCTGGGTTTGGCTTTTTTTGTTTTCTTAAATGTTGGAATATGCGTTGGAAAACATAAACTAAATACATTAATTAGACTAGAAAATAAAATTAAAATCTAGAACAGCAACAGAACCTTTCAGAAATTCAGTCTGTTTTCTTACTGTACTTTGTAATCACAGAAGAGCACTCAAATTCCCATAGAGTGACAATTCCCTGAAATATTTTCATGGTTCTCATGAACAACTGAATTTTCTTGGGAGAGGAGGGTTCCTCTTTCTTCATTATTGATTACTTTTGTGACCTATTTCCCCGTTTAATGGAGGTCTTAAAGACCTTCTGAGGAATCACAGCTTGGAGAGGCCTCTTAAAAAATATGTAATTAGCTGCAATTAAAATTATATCCTATGACTTATAAGGGACTGAATACCTGGTTAATACTGAGAAAATTAATTTCCATGTGGCAGGAGCAAGACTGCCTACCTGCAAAGTGAACCACCTCTCTTCTAAACAACAGGACAGATCCTGCAAGGAGTGCGTAAGTCTTTCTCCCCCTTCCCAAACTGCAAACTGAGGTTTGGGGAAAGCTTCACACCAACCCCCTCCCCAGGCCTGGGTTACACAGGGACATCATCTTGTGGTAGAAAGCTGCAAGAAGCTGCCCTTCAGCTAACACTGATTTTTGTAAAGAATTGGCCTCTGGGGCTTAGTGCAATTGCAGACAAATTTTACAGCAGAGGTGAAGGAAATGCAAGTATTGAACTGCAGGAGACTGGGAAAACGTCAGGGGTAAAGGGAAGAGACAGCACCACAAAGCCTGAGGCATTTTTGATTTTAAAGGTCTGAGAGAATCTGTACCTCAATTACAAGGGACTCAGAGCATTAAACCAATGTCAGAATTTTCATTGGCCAATGCACCATATAAAAATAACTTTAAATGCATCCTTGCTGTTGCCCTCTGCTGCCTGTGTAGGCAACAGTTCCCAAACCACAATCCTTGCCACTCCAAATCCAGCTAATAGGGCAGAGAGGGAAAGTGCAGAGAGACAAGTCGTGCCCTCAGCTGCTGTGAGCTGACACAGTCTGCTCAGGTCAGGCATCCTTACTGAGCCCTACAGGACTGAAACCTGGCCTCCAACCCTTCAATCCTTCACATCCCTTGGAAGTGCTGGTGGTGCAGCAGGTCTGTGCAGTGCTGGGGTCTGCAGGGGTCTGCACATTGGATGGGCAGAGCATGGTAGATTCTACATTAAAGCTTCAAACAGCTGGGGTTTTCCCACTTCCTTTGACAGCTTTATTCAGCAGGAAGCAAAAGCTTTACAAAAGGAGGTGAACGAATCTCTGGTTTGATCACGTTGAGCCAGAACGCCTCAGAGAGAGGTTTCTTGGGAAGAAGGGTTTGATGCTGAAGTTCCTGCACCACCTCCTATCAGTGATAATAAACAGGATGTTGGCTTCATGAACATGATGCAAAACATTGGCGTTTGCTCACCTCAAACATCAAAGAAAGAATAGTTATTCAGTTTGGTAGATCTAAAAACCCATGTTCAGAGGTATTTATACCACTTTGGTTCAGTTTACCAGTGAAGACATTTTATTTCTAGTGTCTCTTTGCTACAGTTATTTGAGTTTAAGAAAATAAAACATTTCTTTTTCCGTCAGTTCTCACATCTGCCCTAATAAGAACAAACAGTGGGAAACAATGCATTCTCCTTGCTAGTACATGTTTGTTTATGTTCTCCATGTGGACACAAGTATCAAGTGGAAACATATTAATGCACAGCAATTTCTGATTTAAATTTTTCTTTTATTTAAATGAAAAAAGGGTCAGAAAAAAGACACCAATGTAAAGGACAGACAATGACAGGATCCTGGAGAATAAGAGTAAAAACTGGCCCTCCAGTTTTGGCAGCTGCAACTGCCAGAAGAAAACCACTGTCAACATTCAAAGTGAGGGGTGAGGTCCTCCCTTGGACAGAGCAATGGATCAATTTTTAAAACCGAGGTCCTTGCTGATGCCATACTTTAGGAGTTGTAATTTCTACATCCCAAAGCGAGTTTAAATGACCTTTATCAGTCATTTATATTACCATCATCTCCACTGTTCGTCATGTCTAGTCCTGACCACGGGGAAACAAGAGGAAAGTACAAGCTTGGATCTCACTCTGGGATTCAGACTGACTCCAAAATAAAGGTCTGTGAAACAACTTCTCCTCAAGTTCAAGCACTGGATGCCATCCATGCCCCTGCAGATGCATGGGTGAGGTCACACATTCATGGAGTTGCTGTGGGTTACTGTATTTGCCATCCTACACTGTCTTGAAGCATCTTCAACAGATATTGCAAAAGGTGATCCCAGGATGACACTCACTGTTTCTTCATCTGTTTTTTCTGCCATTTAATAGCAACAGTGTGGACACCAATTTAGATACCCCTTGGACCAGAGATTAACCATGGAGCAGCATACTAGAGAGGAGGAAAAAACACAGGAAAACAGGGGAAAGACAAGCAACTACCTTTGAATCCACGGCATTAAGAGGGTCTGGATGGGCTCACTTCTGAAGGTCCTGAGACTCACGAGGCGTGGATTATATTTGCTACTGACACCCCACAGTCCTGTGGCATTAAGTGTTCCTGAAAATACGAATGGTAGATACAGAGGGATAGATAAGGAAGAAGCAGCAGAGAAGATATAAATGAACTTTCCCACAAAACAGCAGGAGGATTAGAGTAAGTGCTTTTTGTCTGGAAAGCAGTGAGAATAGAAGAGAATGTCCTACTTGCAAGGGCCCCAGGAGAGGGAAGAGGGAGCAGAGGGTGGCTCACTGGAGTGGCATTGCAGGATTCCTCACTGCTGGGGAGGAAGGCAGCAAAGGGGTCTTGAGAAGGGCATCTGAGAAGTTCCTTGGTGCAAGCAGTGACAGGAAGATCCTTCACAAGTGATTGAAAGAAAAACCTCAGTTCTGAAGGACACAGAAACAGCTAGAAAAGGATGGGCTTATTAAGAGGTATAAAATATGCATATTCAACAAAAAAAAATCACTAACAAGGTTACTCCATTTACCACAGTCTCAAGGCTATAGTTACTTAAGTACACAGAACTTACCAAGATTAGTTCATTGATACAGTACTTGATCAGTAATTCAATTACTATTCACATGCCAACATCAAACAGCTGCACATTCAGAAGATCTCTTTGGCATACTTCCCAAAAGTGAACCTTCATGCATCTTTCATCTGGCCAATATAACCAGATTTGCGTGTACATGTAGCAGAACAAGCACTTTAAATAATAGGATATAATCCTAACAGCAGTTTTCCTTTTTTTTTTCAATAAAAAGAGAGAAAAAAATCACTCCAGTCTATGATAAAAAAATTAAGTATGGAAGGAAAGAAGAGAATGCAGGAAAGAGAACATGCAGTGCACTGATAGTAATGAGGACTGGGTATCCTCACACTGCAGTGGGATAAGTTTTTCTAGCCCACCGAGGAGTCTGTGAGCACCCAAGGTCCTGTGTCACCCCTGTGAATCTCTCAGGTCCCAGCAGATCTGTGAAACGACTGCCCCGCAGCCTGGCTCTGCATGGCCTCAGCTTCCCCTGCTCCCAGGCATGTGCCTGCCATGCACATGCCTTCACATGACTCCCAACAGACAAATCATGGGAAAAGGAGCACAGAGACATAAATTCAAGGTCCCAGTTTACCAATTCCTTCCTCATAATGTCAGTACAATATATTTCAACAGCCCTATATCTTACATTCTTAACTGAGTTAAATTCTGGCAAGAAAACCATTTGGTTTCCATCTAGCTGTAGTGAACAGTGATTTATTCGATATATATTTTATTTTAGCAACGCTGCATTTAGGCAGTTAGAATTTAATGGGAATATCCTCCTTCAAATTCTTCCTATCTCGATTATATAATCTTTACTACCATGCTTCACTCGGCCAATCTGTAGACCAGAAAGTGATTTCACTACTATCATCCAATGAACTAAATCTTCCCTTTCCCTTTTCTTTAGGGTTTATTTTCTGTCTTTTTTCCCCTCATAAGGCAAAGGGCGAGCAGAGGGTTAATAACATTGAAAATCTGCATTTAATACTAATAACAACCCTTGATTTTAAAGGCCACACTGGATAAAATTTATAAGGGCTAAAGTGCTCATAAATTTTACAACCTACTAGACACTCACGGATTTATGTACATAGAAAGGAGCCTGTCATGCACAGAGCTGTAACAGTTTCAGATGTACAGTCCCCGTTAAGCAGATGACTTGTTCAGTATTGCCTGTGACTGTGGGAGATGTCTACAGTCATAGTTGTTTCCAGATGACTATGTGCACTGAGACAGTCACGGAGATGAAGCAATAAGAGCCCCTTTTCCTCTGTCCTGCTTGCATGAGTTTCTTTTTCTCTTCCTTTGACAAATTGTTCTGTAGCCTAAAGCATGAAGGCTGTCCCTCCAAAATTTCCCTAGGTCCTCCTATTTTCTCTACTAAACATTTTCTTACTCATAAAAAAATTTTAAATCTTATTATTCTCTTTATTTTTCTATGCATTGCTAGCCAAGATATCTGATGGCCCTGAGTTCTGCCAGGTTACGCTGAGATGGCATCCCAAGTCAGCAAGTTTAAACAACTCCATTTTCCCTAATTGATTTCCCCTATCCTTCACACAAAATGCTTGGTGTGTCTGTGCGCCACTGAGATGAAGGAGATGTTGCTGTGAAGAGCAAGGACTCCAAACTCCCCAAACATTTATCAAACAAAACAAGAGAGCATAAGAAGGTCCAGTACATGGTCAGACCAAAGATTTGCTCCCAGGCCCCTGTCTTCAGCAGAGGCCACAAAATCTCAAGCAGGGAAGAAATAACTAACCCTGTCACACCACTCTCCATCCTCCAGCAAACATTTTCTTCAGGTGGGAACTCCACCTTACAGGGATGGAGGTGCCGCCTGCAGGAGCCTGTGCCCTCCATCCTCACCCAGCGGGTCATGCAGCAAGACTGCCCCAGCGTGCTCACGGAGCTGTGCCACGAACAGGCAGGGAAGAAATACCCCTCCAGAAGGGCACAAAGAGCCAAGGAAAAGTAGGGTGGGGTTTTTTTAATTTACTGCAGCCTTTGTACTTTTGCACCCCAGCTTGCTCTGCAGTGTGATGTCACTCAGCAAACCTGAGCTCACTGTGGCAGAGGTGATGGAAATGGAGAGGGAGCCAGCAGGAATTCTCGAGATTAGCAATATCCCTGTACATTCTGAGTTATGCTATTAAAACCCTCTTTCTTCACCAGCAAATGAAATCTATGGCATGGTAAGAGAAGCCTGAGAAATGAGAGGACACAGTCTCTGGCAGTGATAACTGAACCTGCCAAACCCACACCACAGCAACAAACTATGGCCTCTGCTTTTGAAAGCTGCTGGTCATGCAAATGGTGCCACCTGATAAGAAGTCCCAGACACGGGAGCTGATAGCTCACCTCCTGTCAATGTTACCTCCCCTCCCTCAAGAAGGCAACATACCTTTCAAGGAAATCCACTCAACAATTGTAAAAAGGAAGAAAATCTTCTCTCCTGGTGTATTTTTAAAGGGTTTACTGCAATGTAACTTAGATTTAATTCAAAATGTCTAGCTAATACTTCATTTCAATCTCCCTCTATGAGCTCCTCACTTCACTCCCTGTGGCAGCTGCTGCACATGGATTTGCAGCACAGTGTTAAGCTTTTTATTGTACTCCAGCTTACACCTGCTTGAAAAATGTCCCATGGCATGAAAACTTTGCCCAGCAGCACTTGCAGCAGGTCCATGCTGAAGGACATTCTCCCAAATGACAGCACCAAGCCTCCTCATGTGGATGGGGCATCCCTGCTCCTTATCACATCTCCCAACTCGAGGACTGCCCCAAACCAGGACCCAGGGAAGTGCTACTTCTGCACAAACAACAAATAACCACTCAATCCTTCCCTGTTAACAAGGCATGAACAAAACCCCAAAGAACTAGAGTTGTCTTTTCCTGCCAGGCCCTGCACCTCTCCATCATGTATCACACTGGGACTCAGGACCTCTCTTGTACCCTGGAGGAAAAAAGGAAGTGTCTACTCCGTGCCACTGAAAGGAATGTGCTGGAATCAGCCTTTGACAACAGGCTGCAGAGAGACAGCCACGCCAGCCACGAGACAGCCACCCAGCTGAATTGCTTGCAGACTTTTCCAGGTAAACCAGGGATGGCAATTTGTACTATTAGCCACGGAGCTTGCAACATACGCTTCCCACGCTGCACTGAGCCCCACTGTGCTCTAGAATGACTCCATTTCTAGGAGTGCAAACCTCAGCCAGCTATCAGTGTGCACATTATGCTCAGAGCTGGTGCTGTACCTGTCTCCAGGATTGTGAACTGAGTGGCCAAGTTCCCCATGAGATGAATACGCTCCAGCAAAGCCCCTAAGCAAGGAGAGGCTGCTCCATAGGATGCTCAGCAAAGCACGCAGCCTTATATTAAGATCCTTCCCAGCTACCACCCCGTGAGCAGTTGCTCCTTTGCTGAAGAAGGAGAGTGCTTCACCTGATTTCCTCGAGGTGCACACGGGTTACTGCAGTTCAGAGGCTGTGAGGCGCTCGCTCAGCACCACGGCCACATCTGGAGGGTAAGCACGGGGCCAGCAGCCTTTGGACTCCATAATTCCGGCTTTTGCCAGGCAATAAGTGCTTCTACAATAAGGGAGAAGCAGACAGGATGGGGAAATCATTGAGGGAGAATCCCAGGAGCCAGGCTGGCAGGCAGCACGGTCACACTGATGCTGTGGGTACTGCCAGGGGCAGGGGAGCCAGGCAAGGAAAGCAACCCCAGCTCACAAGCCAATTGCTCTCTATTTAAAAATAAATACTGGAGACTAACTTAGGGATGAGCAGGAACTTAAATAAGTAGCTTTTTCCTCTGGATTGGATCAAACACCACATGGTTTGTTTGCAGGTATCTAAACTAATGATCCTTGAAAAACCCACTTCCCGGGGCATCCCATTGCAATGCAGAGCCGTGCCTGGGAAACCACCCTGCCCACCACAGACCTGCCTCCCTGAGCTCACTACCAAATTAGCAGTCCCATGAGCACCCAGATTTGCATAAAAGGAGCAGTTATCAGCAATTAGGCTTGCCACGGCAAAATTCTTCAAGGCTGCTTTACAACTAGTGACAGATGCAGCATTCCCAAGTTTAAGCTATAATTTATTCTTAGACTGGGCAGAAACATAAGGAAAACACATTGTGCATTTTGCAAAGCCTCTCATTTAGGCATCTGAAAAATAACAGAAAAAGGAGAAGGAGGGAAGATGAATAGGGACTAAAAGATAGAATAAACTGCAGGCACAGGGCCAGAATTTAATATTCAACAATGGTAACAAATATCCAGACTGATTTGCTCCTGAATAGATCCACTTTTACCTGTGGTTCACATCAGAAAATTCCGTATTTCCCAGCTGTCCGTTCCTTCAGGGTTTAATCATAGGTAACAACTACAGTGTGCAGGCCTTAAGGCAGCTGAATTACAGAGAGCAGACCAAACGCCTGAGAGGAGCAGGAAGAAGGGATTGTAATGAAGAGCAAACCCAGTCCCACCTGGGACATGGAGCAACGCTGTCTTCCCGTGGTTCCCCCACCTCTGCACTAGAAGGAAGCACAGGCTGAAGAAAAACCACAGTCTGCAGGATACTCCTGTGGCTCTGGGTGCCAGGACATCCAGGATCTGGTGAAAGTCCCTCAAACTTTGCCTGAAATTCCAGCTCTCCTCAGTACTATTCTATCTCCATATGCAAAACCTGTGGCAGAAAACATGAGTGAACTGTGCCAGACATTTCTGAAGCAGCTGGTGCATGTGGTAATCATAGGATAATTCAGGCTGGAAGGGACCTGAGGAGGTCTTTAGTCCAAGGACTGCTCAAGAAAGATCATCAGCAACTTAGAATGAGGTTGCTCAGCTCAGCTCAGCTCATCCATGCTGCATGCTTTCCAGGAAGTAATCAGCCCTCTCTTTCCTCACAAGGGGAAAAAAAGCTGGGATGAGTTTTCTCTCATCATCTCTCTTTAGAGAAATAGGGACCCTTGGTGGCTGCCCAGCCAGGCACAGTGTGAGATCAAAAATCCTCTGGGGCAAAGTCTTCCTCCTGCTCTACAGAGCTGGGGGAAGCAAAGTGCCCTTAAATCTTCGTGTCAAAGAAAGGAGAGGAGCTAGGAAGGAGATAAGTTCTTCTCCCCACAGGCAGTGATCCTCCTCCTCGCTCCACAGCAACTTCTCAGCATATGCCCTGGATTATGATTTGCATATTCCTGCCTTCAGGAGGGTTTCCAGGTTCAGAAATGGTGAGGCCACTGCTCAGTTCAGCCAGCTGCTCTGGAACAACCAGACATCAGCCGGGTGCATGGGGCAGGAAATCCCACACCGATCCCACAGCAGGCATGAGGCACTTGGGACACAGCACAGGCCAGAAGGGCTAGGCAGTGTTAACAAGCAAAAAAGTAATGAAGCAAGAAGAGAGAGAATCTGGTCACCTTTCTGAAGTCTTTAAAAGCAAGCAATGTGTTCAGGACCTTTTCTGGGGGCTCAGGAGCCGTTCTGATCTGATGATACACAAAGGTAACAGAGGTGGGTTCATCCATTTCTGCAGGATTTGGACATCTGTAATCCAAAATCCACTGCATATTTCACATTGTTTTTCTATTTGATACAGTACAAAGGAATCCTTCTGTGAGTGAAATGTTTTTCTGAAGTTGTGGAAGATGGTCCCTTTCTGAGTCTCAGCTGTTTCAGAAAGGAACTTCAGCACCACTGATGAAGTTCAGACTCCAGCACGAGCTCCAAATCCTGGTAAATGTCATTATTGGTACTGCAACATCACATGGTCAAAGGTCACAGAACACCACTAGGACAGCCTGATTCCTCTGACCCCCCCATCCATTCTGCATTTAGAACAGGACAGGCCCCCTGCCAGCCCTGTGCAAACACAAGGAGCATGCACAAACAAATGCAAGCTCAGACAGCAATGAAAGTGTGAGCAGAAAGCTGCAGCAATCTCAGACTTGCACACATCAGCCACTGCTAGAGGATAGGATAGAGAGGAACGGCACATGCTTCAAGACTTTCAACTTCTTGGAGGTTTTTCTGTCCTAAAATCAACAGGTCACTCCATCATGTAAAATCTTTATTCCTCAAACACCTCATCAAGCTTAGTCTAACTTCACACAGCAGAAAGCCACATGCTGAATGCAACAGCCACCACTGTCACAGCTGCCGAGGAAAAGTTTTCCTGTTTTTTAGTACCTACAGATCAAAGCAGCATTCTCCATGCCTTATTAGCAAAAACAGGTGAACAGACTTGGCTACAATAATAATAATTTTACAATATCAGCCTTACAGCTGTGTTTGTACAGAAGATGAAACCAAGCAATTAAAGTCTGAAAAAATTATCAGCAATTAAACACAGCCTTGCAATTTCCAGGAAACTGGGATAAAGAAAGCACTATCTGACACATCTATTGTAATCCACACACAGTTGTCCACAGTGTTCTTCATATCCTGGATAAATACCAAAGCTATTTTTGCTCACAGGTTTTGTTACTTATCTGTGGCTGTCTCATTTTGCAATGAAAACAAGAACACAGTTCCCTTACAGCTCAGATATCCTGAAGCTTTACATATGTAGCTTGTAAATGCAATTTTTTCCCAACACAAGGAGCAGTTGTGTAGCTCTACAATGGGAGAAACAATCCTTAAATCTTGACATGAAAGAAAGGAGAGGGGCTATGAAAGGGGCAAGTGCCTCTCTGCACAGAGCAGCAGGCAGTGATCCTCCTCCTCTCTCCATAACAACTTCCCAACCCATGCCCTGGCACCTACTGCATCCCAGACTACACTGCTGCCTAAGCAACTTTCTAATCATTCCTCTCCCTCATTGCAATGCTTTTTCTTGCTGCCTTTCTCTGTACCCTCATAAAAAGCAGGAGCCAAGTCCCTGATGAATTTCCTGCAGCCCTGATCCTCTCTTCCAGTGCCAAGCCCCGCACAGGATCAAAGCTGTTTAACTTGTCTCTGCAAGTGGGAGGCAGGAGTCCTGGGAATCAGCTGTGGGACTAAGAGGTCACTTCATATGGAGAGGTTTCCTCCAGGGAGATGGCTCTGCACCCTCCTCTCACAGCACAATTGGATCCCACTTGAATAAATTTTCTTTTTCCCTGCCCTTTATTTTTCTCCTCATATTTCCTGCCAATGTGCTGATAAGGCACACTTGTAACTGAAACAGGCACATCTAACAAGGCCTTCACAGCCACCTGTCCTCCTCCTGTATTTATGCCACCTGCAGTTTTCCCACTAAGCTTGTCTATTCAAATTTCACCTCCCTTTCCATCTGGTATTATTAGGGCTCATTTATGCTAACACAGTAAATACATCATTACATCATATGGAGGCATAGCCACTTGATAGAAAGAAAAACAAAGATTATGGTTCAAAAATATTTTGTTACTTTTATAAATACACGCATGCATGACTTCATACACACAATACAGGAACTGTGTGTAGATTCATGGCTTGCTACAGTGTGAAACCACTGAGAGCTCTTGTTAGCAATGAGAGGTGAGGGCAGCCCTTGAAGTCACTGCATACAAGAGTATGAGCAATGCAGGCCACAGGACATGAGGCATTTCTCTGAGACCCAAAAGAGAAGTGTGGCTCTGCTTTCCAGCTTCATACAACCTAAAAAAGTGTTTGTCCTTCAGAAAGAAGAGGCAGTCAAGGGACTGTGAATCATAATGGCAAACAACAAACAAAAGAAGCAATAAAGGATGATGTGCTTTCAGTGGGAATTTGGAGAGATGGGAATAATGGCTGAGACACAACAACCACGGTCCAGCAGAGACAGAAGATGGTCCAGTAAAACCAGGGAGGCAGGGAGGCACACAGTCAATGAGCTTGAGGCAAGCCATTCAGAAAAGCTGGTTTTAGTATCCATTTGCAACCATCCCTGTCCTGAAGTTCTTGTTTTGCACTTGAGGAGTGACACATCACAACATCATCTTCTGCTTGATTACATACACTGGACCAGTAAGGAGGAGGCAGCTGACTTCAAACCTACCACAAAACCAGGAAAACTGGATTACCATTTCAGTTAGAAAACTGGTCATCTGCAACTGACCGTTTGGGGGGATATTTTGGGGTAACAGCTAATTCCTCCTCCTGCAATGGTCAGGTATTTATTTGGGACACTGAAATGAGATTTCATTCACAAAACAGGAGTTACTCATCTCTGAAACTCCTGAGCAGTATTCTTTCTCTCTCACTCCTTGAAGAAATGCAACAGAAACCCAGGCCATCCTCAACCTCTGTAGCTGATTCCTCACTATTCTCTCTGTGTCTGTGGCTTGTAAAGTGACAGTTTGTGCCTCAGTGAACACAATACTGCTGCTTCTGACTTCAAAGCTCTTCCTCCATGCTCACACACAGAAACAAAATCCCAAAAAGTCAAGCATCTGCCACAACAAGGATCTCCAGTCAAAGGGCAGGAACTCCTTGAGGAGAGAAGGTTGTATCAGCTGGCAGTTAGTGGAACACCTCGTTTAATCCTTCAGGAGTCCAACAAAGCTGTCCATCAAAAATTCTAATACTGCCAGTTATGCATCTTTCCCTTAAAAAAGGGATGGATTTGCATGAGTTTTCAACAAAGTCCCTAAAATAAAAAAACTGTTCCTCCCACTTTACACAATTCTAATGCTGAAAACTGGGCTGGAATCGAGTGAGGGAAAAAAGAAGATTAACATGAGGAAAGCCATTGTACAACTCACCTCTCCCAGGGCTATTGCTCCAATGGAGCTAGAAAAGCCCTGCTTCATGTGTTAAACACCACAGCAAAATATACTTGTTTGCAATGGAAAAAAATCAAGCCAGTTTAGACTGGCATGGTTTCAAAACCCTCCCAGTCATACATTGAAAAATTCCTAGTTCCAGTTTCCACTCTGAAGCCAGGAACCATGCTGAGATATACCCGCACCATGTGCCAGTGTCACCAGAACAGAATAGTTTGCTTTTTCCCCACTGCACATGCCCAACCACATGTTCAGGCACAATTAAAATTACTCCTTTCCTAAAAAAAAGTATTTGAGGATTCACTCTGATTTTTTGGGGTTTTTTCTGCCAAGGTTCTGGATCTGCTGCCAAGCCTCTCTTACACTGTTAATACAGACTTTGCTCAATGATCTCGCTACAAGAAGGAATGAACCTGTAATCGCAAGATCCAAATGCCAAGCTGCCGGACTGTTGCACTTTTTAATATGGGGATCCAGTATTTGTCACATGTTCCAAACTATAGTTACCCTGAAAAGCTTCCTTCTGTGTCTAACACGTGCACAAGTACCAAAGCAACTCATCTCTAGCTAAAGGAGGCAAATTTAGGTACGTGCACTGTGCTCTGGTGCTGGCAAAGTCCCAGCCTCAGCATAGCTTTGTGCTTGTGATATGTAGTGGGGAGACAAGTCTGGTGCCGGACGTGCACATGACTGAAAGGGTAAATTTATGACACGAGGGTTTTCAGAAGACACCTGATTCTTTAAAATACTCACTGTAGCTGTTTGGTGCCCACCTGACCAAAAGCACTTTGGTGCTGTGTGGATCCCAGTTAAGCTGGGAGAAGGGCTGCATGCCACAGAGGGGAGTGACAGACCTTACCTTCAAAGCAAGCTACGAACTTGGAAAGATTGACACAAATGCGTGCTCTCATCTTCCTCCAGGAGGAGAATCCTGCCCAAAGCAAGCTCTCTGTGAGGCTGCGTGCCTGACAACACCGATAGCCTTTGATGTCACACGTTAACGTCCCTGTGCAAGTTATGAGGCAATTTCCAAAATTCACACTCAATCCCACTGTCTGCTCTTGCTGAACAGCTCAGCCTCCTGTCAGCAGCTGTCTGTGCTCCAGTCACTGCATGGCTCGTGAGCACAGCAGAGCCATTATTTACAGCCCAGCACCTTTCCGGGACAGCCTCTGCACATTCCTTTTGATAAACAACTGCCAGCAGAGCATGGAGAGGAGAGGTGATCAGAGCCTGAACACACACCCACAGTGTGCTGGGAACCACGTCTGGCAGGGTGGGGCTCTTCAGCCTGCCACGGGGTGCAAGTTTGCGATAAAACCTTGCAAATCCTGATCTCGGTGGTGCAGGAAAATGCCGAATGCCCCTCTCCCACCCAAGCACATGCCCAGCCCAACAGGAACACATCCTCTGGGAAATGACCATCACTTGGAAGGTGGCTCAACAGACCAGCTTAGTTCTGCTGCAAGTTTCCCTTACACCCCACCCTGCCAAAGTCAGAAGGCTGAGGAGAATCTCTTCTGCTCCCAGCAACTGTGAGGCTGCTGGGATTTCTCAGAAGATATCCCCACATATACAATCACGTGTAGCACAAATACACAACAAAATAATCAGTTTTAAATAAAAAGTATGCCAAAGATGTGCTCCTTTACTTTAGTCTTTCTAGGTGCTTCAGTAACTGGAGCACAACAGAGAGTTCAAGGGCAGTAAGGACCTGGATGCATATGAGGAAAAGTTACAGTTTCTGCCATTTTCAGCCAAACAAGGCAAAATGGAAAGAGAGGTCTTTCCCTAGGGAGTAAGGGGTTCCTGCTACTCAGATGTGGTGTTAACCTGTTTTGTTATGAGTTGTACTTTATATTCTCCAAGTTGCAAATTAATGTTACAAAACGCTACTACATGTCACAGTATTGGAAAATAATACTGGCAGGTGCACTCCCAAAACTCTTCTCCATTTTAAGGAAAAAGTAGCCTTGGTTGTAATCCAGAGGAACAACAGAGATATAGGGGAAGCTCCTCAATAGCTTCTAGCCCCACTCATGCAGGTTCATTCACTAATCCATCACCCTGCATTTCCTTGCCAGCAGGTGGAAAAGCAGAGCTGCAGAAGACCTCTCTGGCTGGGAAACCGGTGAAGCTCCCCTGGCCAAGAACAAGGTATTGTCCAGCAGTGACCCCAGGCCTTGCTCCAGGGGGGTGTCAGGTTATTCCTCTGCCCAGCTGACTGTGAGGACACCTTTGGCAGAGGGAAGGCAAGTGACATCTTTCTTTTCTCATTGAACAGGACAGCTGATTGATCACACGGGCTGGTCACAGAGGCTGTAGCAATGAAAGTGCACATCTCTGTCACTCAGGGACACTTGGTGTTTAATTGTGCTGCTTAAAGGGACAGGTCATTAATCCTTAGATTGGCCATCCCTTGCACAGAAATTTTTGAATCAGGCTTTCCTAGTTTTCCAAAGGAAAATGGCAGAGCTGTCTTCAATCAGTGCAAAATCCCAGGATGACACTGGGGACCTTCACAGGCCAACCCAGTGGTTGGTTTGGGACCCCACTTTCCCAAGCTGCCTCTTAAAAAGCTGGTGATTGGAATTTCTTTAGAAAGTTACAGCTCCCACCGTATCAGCCACCAGCCTTCCAAGTTAAAGCAAAGCATGTGGAAAGCCTGGTTAATGCTGGATTTCCTCACAGACCAGGAATATTTTAGAAAGGCAATGGAATCTTATAAGTCTCATATACAATGGCAATGCACACCTCAACACATTTTTCTTCCAGGTATGAAAAATTATCCCCCCAAGCCCAAGTCTCACTTCAAGTCTCTGGAGCGTTCTTCAGGTCTCTAGAATAATCTCACATCTTTTGAGTCATATACAGTCAGCCCTCATGAGTCAACCTTATTATTTGTAAGCATCATTCTTATGCTCTTTCATTAGGCTATAAAAAGAGAAGAAAGATAACACTACTGCTGCTGCCTCTCTAGCTGACATTATTGAGCCTTCTTTTCCAAAAAAAGAATGGTGGGGTTTGTCTTTGGTCACTAAGAGTGAAATCTGTTCCCAAAATGTCTGCTGTGGGGCCTCAATCAGGCTAAAGGTGAGCCTGTGTTATGGTTTGAGCCTG
>WBMZ01004106.1:0-12580 GCA_013400975.1 Atrichornis clamosus
CGCCTGCCCGGCCCCGCCCCCCAGCGCACGTTCCCAGAGCGCGCACGGTAAAACTGAATGATGCGCGCGTGCGTTTAGCAACAACAATTCGACACCAAAATTTGGGCTATTTCTGCTTTTTCTGCCCCTGTCCCGCCCCCACCGGCCGGCCCTGCGAGCCCTCCCGCGGCTGGGTCAGGAGTTTTCCCTACTCCCAAAGTCAGGAACTTTGCTCCCTTGGAGGGTCAGGAGCTTTTGCCTTCTCCGAGAGTCGGGAGTTTTCCCTGCTCCGAGAGTCGGGAGTTTTCCCTGCTCCGAGATTTAGGAGCTTTCCCCACTCCGAGAGTCAGGAGCTTTTGCCTTCTCGGACTGTCAGGAGCTTTCCCTACTCTAAGGGTCAAGAGCTTTCCCTACTCCGAGAGTCAGAGCTTTCCGTACTCCGAGACTCTCGCCGGGCTCTGCGGGGCACCTGGCGTGGTGAACTCGCTAGGGGTCCCTGCAAGGCGGTGGCACTTGCTGGGCATTCGTCGGGGCTCCGCTTCTTTCCTCGGGCTCCGTGGGGGAGAAGCCCCCCCGCATCCCGGGAGAAGCAGGGACTGGCCCTCGCACCTCCCCGCCCTCCTTCTCCCTGTCCCCCGTGCGGCATTCCCTGCCGAGCTCTCACCGAGCCTTCTGCGGCGCAAGTCGGCGCTTTGCCCTCGGCATCGCTCTGCTGAGCTGTTGTCGCGACAGCGGCCGAACTGCGACTGAGCGCAACCGCAGCCGAACCGCGACTGAGCGTAACCGCAACCGAACCGCGACGGAACGCAACCGCAACCGAACCGCGACGTAACGCAACAGTGGCCGCAGCGCGACCGGGGGCAACCGCGGCCGAACGGCGGGCACCCGCACAGGCTTCCAGCGCGAGCCGCGGGCGCTCGCCCTTTCCTCGCGCCCGCGAGCCCCTGGAATGGCCACATTCCCCGTTAGGCGTTTTCCCCGCTCGTGCCCCGCTGTTAAATGCGTTGCAAAGCCACGCAGAAGTCCCGAGGATGGGAGGTTTTGGGAGCGCGAGTGCAGATCGAGGCGGCCCAGCCCGGTTTCGGGGCCCTGTGGCCGCCTGAAGTAACAAATTGTAACATGCAACACTTCCCTGATCAATTTGTGTCTCCTCGATAATAACTGCATGTACCATCTTGAGCCGGGCCCGCACGTAAAGGCGGAGTTATCCCTCGAGCATCCTGTGCTAGAATAAATTAGTGCCTCCTTCTTCATACTACATTGGTGTTAAGGAGTTTTATTCCCAAATTTCAGTGACAAAAAGGTTTTTGAACGCTTTTGCCGTCGTTTCCCAGCTGTTCCCTCTGGGCTGGGAAGGAGCAGCGGGAGCTGCGTCTCAGAGCGTGGCTCCAGCATTTCCACAGGAGCGTAAAGGGTTTTTAAGGGAAGTAAAGAAGGAAAGCAGGGAGGAAAATGGGCAGATTAAAGCGCTTTGGGGCAGCTTTTCCCGCAAGAGGTCCTGCTGTCTTTTACTGCCTGAAGAAAATCTAAGGGGTGATGGAGTCTGGGTTAATTAAAACGACCTTCCTGTATTAATTAAAATAACCTTTCCGGTTGAATTAAAGTAACCCTCCTGGTTATTGTAGGAGCTTAATTCCCAGGCTTCGGGCTACAGGGAAGGAGCTTGAGCCTGGATGCAGAGCCCAGCAGAGGGCACGGCAGCCCCACGAAGGACCTGCAGATCCTCCTGTCAATCCTTGCCTCATCCTCACTGGAATCGGGTGCCTCCTGACAATACCTTCCTCTTCCTCGTTGGGATCAGGTGCCTCCTGCCAACCCCTTCCTCATCCTCCCGGGACAGTGAAGGACAAGGATTTTAAGGCTGTTAAATGATTTTTAATGTCTGTGATTGGATTTTTGTGAGCTGGGAATGTGTCTGACTGTGTCCGTGGGGTGGGAAGGAGTGGTGCACATCCAAATCCTGTAACCTGTGCAGCTGGAAAAGTGTATCCCAAACACGGGGTAGTTAACACGGAATTACATGAGCTGGTTCTGTCTCACATGGGTTTGGTATGCAGACTATCACGATCTCTGAAACATCAATAACCAAACACATTGATAAATTACAATTCAATTAAAGGAATGCCAACAAACTGAGTGAACTTTCTTCTTGTATTCTTTTCCATACCGCAAAAATTTCCCTTTTCTTTTCTTTTCCCCTAAAAACGTAACAAGGGGCTGTGTGTTGTAACTCCTGCCGTGTCTTCCCAGAGCAGTTTTATGTTGGCTGCGTTTCCCAATCCCTGTATTTTTGCAGCTGCTGGTTCCCTCCATGATTTCATCCCTACTCTGCCCCTGAGCATCTTGCTCAGAGCACTGACGTGTTGTGACTCAAAGTGATGATATTTGATGCACGTAAACCAAATTCCAGTTCCTGGCTGTTAAATAGACCTGGATCACCTCTGTCCCTTCTCCAATCCCAGAGGGAGTGCAGAGCATTTCCATAAATAATTATTGATTATGGCTCATTATTTATGCATTGCCCAAAGTCTCTCCCTTTAGTGCAGCTTCCAGGGGACAGCAGTGGGGTTCCAGTACCTGGTGTTTCAAATAATTGGGATAACAAAGTCATTCCAGTGAGCAGTTAATTTGGGAAATGATGGGCGATTTTAGGTACACACATGATTTTAGTAATATAAAGCAAAATAGACTTAATCTGTCATTTAAATCCCTTTATTTTACGTGTGTGCAGGATGCCAGGTGGAACAGCCATGCCTGCAGGGCAGGTGGTTAACCTGGATGGAGGGAAGGGAAAGGGAAGGGAAGGTGAGACAAGGGAAAGGAAGGGAAGGGATGGGAATGTCAGGAAAAGGAGGGAAGGGGACGAAAATCAAAGGAAGGGATGAAAAGGCACAGGATGGGAAGGTAAAGGTAGAGGAGGAAAAGGAAGTGATGGGAAGGCATGTCAAGGGATGGGAAGGCAAACAAGAGATGGGAAGTGAAGACATGGTGAGGGAAAGCAAGGGAAGGGGGAAGGATGGGCAGGCATCCTTGGTAGGCAAGGGAATGGGATGGACAAGGGAAAGAAAGGCAGGGGATGGGAAGGGATGGGAAGGCAAAGTAAGGAAGGCAAGGCAGGACAGAGGGCACCTAGAGCAGCCTGGCCAGGTTTCCCAACCCCATTCTGAGGTCAGGATGGGAAATTCCACCTGCCCCAACATTTTCCCACCTCCCACCCCAGGCCCTCCTGGCCAGGAGATGGGCCTGTGGCAGGCAGAAGATGCCTGGGATGAGCAGCCTGGTGCTGGAGGCCTCCTGAGACAGCCCACAGGCATCTCCACCCTGACCTGTGCTGGAAACGGAACCCTTGGGAATTCTCCTGTGTGCAGCCAGAGGCCTCCAGCCTGCCCAGCGTCCGCGGTGGGTGACAGCAGTGGCCCTCCTGACACCAGGTCTCCCGACCCCTGTGCTCCAGGGAGTTTATCCCTGACCCTCTTTAGTGTGAGCAAGTGATTATATTTGATCACTTCCTTCCAGATCCAGCACCCTTCATCCTCTGGTCCCTGAGTGGTGTGTGCAGTGATCATCTCCCTCAGGATGGCTTCTCCATGTGACTTCAGATGGGAATTGCCAAGCCAGAAGTCTTGGAGCACTCGGAAAATCCCTGGAAAGGGAAGGTGCTGACTTCTGGGAAAGGGCTGCACACTCAGCACAGTGTTCAGAGAATGCTGAAGCCTTCCACATTAAAGCCAATATTTACTGAGACAAAACCAACTCCTGAAGGATGCATCCATGTCCCATCCATGAGCTAGCTGCTGGAAGCTCTCCTGGACTTCTGCTGCACTGGCTGGAAAGAGAGGAGGAGCACAAGGAACTGCTTGCAGGAATGTTATGATGTACTGAGAGGCAAACCCTCAACCATGCAAGCCTTGTTCCCACATCTGTGTCCCATGGAGCATCCTCGCAGCCATGGGGAGCTCTGGGAAAGCTTGGGCTGCAGGAGGGGAGCTGGGGTGAGATTTTGGGGCAGGCAGCTCCACTCATGCCTGAGCATGGGCTGCACTTTGGGATAAGGAACAGGTTGCCCAGAGGAGCTGTGGCTACCCCATCCCTGGAAGTGTCCAAGGCCAGGTTGGACGGGGCTTGGAGCAACCTGGGATAGTGGAAGGTGTCCCTGCCTGTGGCAGGGGGTGGGACTGGATGGGCTTAAAGGGCCCCTCCAGCCCAAACCTTTCCATGATTCTGTGATAAACACTTGGGTCAATCTGTATCTTCTTAGTGCACGGCCAGTGACTTGCTGGGTGTGTAAATGAGGATTTTATTCTAGGATAGGTCACTGCATCCAACTCTGGGAGCCCCAGTATGGAAAGACATGGCTCTGTTGAAACAAGTCCAGAGGAGGCCACGGAGATGCTCCAAGGGCTGGAGCCCCTCTGCTCTGGAGCCAGGCTGGGAGAGCGGGGGGTGTTCACCTGGAGAGGAGAAGGCTCCAGGGAGAGCTCAGAGCCCCTGCCAGTGGCTCAGGGGGCTCCAGGAGAGCTGGAGAGGGACTGGGGACAAGGGATGGAGGGACAGGACACAGGGAATGGCTTCCCAGGGCCAGAGGGCAGGGATAGGTGGGATATTGAGAAGAAATTCTTCCCTGTGAGGGTGGGGCGGCCCTGGCACAGGTTGCCCAGAGAAGCTGTGGCTGCCCCATCCCTGGAAGTGTCCAAGGCCAGGTTGGACGGGGCTTGGAGCAGCCTGGGATAGTGGAAGGTGTCCCTGCCCATGGCAGGGGGTGGGACTGGATGAGCTTTAAGGTCCCTTCCAACACAAAACTTTCCGTGGTTCTCTGATCCCAAGCACGTGCTTCCCTTTAGCTCTCACCTTCAGCAGGTGACTATTTCCTTTTCAGTCCCCTCCACTTCTCTTCCAGAAACCCTCTGTGAGTGGGAGCTGGAGCATCCTGCTGGGACAAGCCACGAGCAGCTGGATTGGGAGCAGAAGTGGACAAACCACACGCAACAGATGAGGTCCAGTTCCACTCTCTGTGGGGTGGTTTGCAGAAAGGTGAGAAAGGAGCCTTTATACAACACCTGACCCTTTCACAGGGAGGGTGTTCCCAGCTCATGGGAACTTCTGAGCCCTCTCCCTTCCCCCAGCCCAGGCTGCTCAGAGCCCCATCCAACCTCACCTTGGACACTTCCAGGGATGGGGGTTCCCTCCTGCCCTATTCACGTTCCCTGAAAATCCATAAACCAAAATGTCACTGTCAGACAGCAACGCTGTGGCCTCTCCTGGGCAGGGAGAGGGGACTGGAGAGGACAGGAGTGTTCCCACCCTCTCCAGAGGCTTCAGGGCAGGATGGGAGCTGTCAGGTATTGACCCAGCACAATGACCACTACTCTGAGCCCGGGGGTCTCAGCAGCTGGAGGTTCTCCCTGCTCCCAGGGGCTCGGATTCGGTGTGCCGCTGGTTCAGAGCAACCCTGCCTGACTCGCCCAGGAGTGGGGCTGAGCCTTTCCAAAGGAAAACTCACATTAAACCCTGCCACAAGGCTCTGGTGACCATATGGAGCTGGGAGAGGGGTGGGGGCCAGCCCTGACCTTTATTGTGGGGAGGGCAGCACCGCTGACCCTCTCCCTGCCCCCCGGGGTGGCTGTTCCCAGGCCACTCAGGTTGTTCCACAGGGCTCCCTGCTAAACAAGACAATTAAATCCTTGAGTCCAGGTTTTAGTGTTTCCATGTGCAGCCAAGTGTCTTAATCTGGGCTGTTTGGGGAATTTTTATCCCGTGGATCCCTTGGTATGCCTGGAATGTTTGCTTTTCCTACTGTGTGCGTGTGTTTGAGGCACTCCTGTAAAAACAAGAGCTTCCTGCCTGCCTTGTAAATCTTTCCTTGATTGGCAGAGTGGCCTTTGGTGATTAATCAAGGGGCACGGCGGAGCTGACACCCTCCAGGAGCAAATCCCCGGCACGGTGGTGGGAGACCTGGGAGGGGACCCCGGGAGCTGGCTGCTCTCCAGGGCCGCGTGGTGACATCGGCTTTCGGTAAGAGCCTGGGAGAGGAAGGACTGAACGGAAATTCCAGCGGGCTAAGGAAATGCTCCAGAGGGCCGGGACGTCGGAGGCATTTTCTATTGTATCATCGGGCTGAAACCTGCGGCTCCGCTTGGAGGGACTCACTCGGTGCCCAGACAAGCTTCCCACCTTGGCTGGGCTGGGACAGGATGGAGTTTGTCCCAGCCAGAATTCCCACCTTGGCTGGGCTGGGACAGAATGAAGTTCATCCCAGTCAAACCTTCCCACCTTATCTGGGCTGGAATGGATGAAATTTGTCCCAACCAAACTTCCCACCTTCTCTAGGCTGGGAAGGACAAAGTTTATTCCAATCAAACTTCTCACCTTGGCTGGGTTGGGAGAGAATGAAGTTTATTCCAATCAAACCTTCCCACCTTGGCTGGGCTGGGAAGGATGAAGTTTATTCCAACCAAACTTCTGATCTTGTCTGGGCTGGAAATGGGGAGGTTTACCCCATGCATGGATGAAGGTTTCTCCAGGAGATGGACACAGGAGAGGAGAGGCTGCTGAGAAGACCAGGACCACCTTGTTGGTGCTCCTGGGCTTCTTCATGTTCTCGTTGGAGGCTTCCAGGTGTCACAGACTCTCTGGATGTGACACAGGGAGTCCAAGTTAGCTCCCACCTCCAAAACAGCAAAAATAGCTCCAGCATCTTTTCCAAAGGGCTCTGATTTGTCCCAACAAATGCAGCCATTGCTGTTCCAACACTGAGCTTGTCTGGAGCCGGATCTGGGATCCCTGGTCTGGTGTTGTGTTGTGCAGGGCACACATGTGGACCTGTCCCCATGTCCGCATGATCCCAGAGGAGGCTCAGCTTGGGAAAAAAGCTGGCAGAGCTGCAGGCTTTTCAGAGGAAATTGGGGAATGTAGCAAGAAGTTTTTTATAATGAGCGTGTTAAAACACAGGCACAGGGTGCCCAGAGAAGCTGTGGCTGCCCCATCCCTGGAAGTGTTCCAGACCAGGTTGGACGGGGCTTGGAGCAACCTGGGATAGTGGAAGGTGTCCCTACCCATGGCAGGGAATTGGACTAGGTGACTTCTAAAGGTCCCTTCCAAACCAAACCATTCTGTGATTTTCAAGTCCTGGTGTTTTCATTTTTTCCCCTTGCTTTTCTTCATTGCTGGAGGCAGGATCCAGGCGGTGTGCCAGGGCAGGGACACTGCCAGGACCAGGAGCTCCAGGAACTGAGCAGGCAGCCAGGGAGGAGGGTCTGTACACCCATCCCAGCTGAGCTGCGGGAGGAGGGACAGGTAGAAAGGAGCACAGGAGCGCTCAGGACTCACAGGAGCGCTCAGGACTCACAGGAGCACTCAGGACTCACTGCTGGCTGCTGCCTGGAGCTGCAGCATAGAAAGATGGTCTTGAAGGTCCCTTCCAACCCAAACCTCTCCGTGATTCTGTGAGAGAGCATTTCAGCCAGGCACGGCAGTGACAGTGTGGGCAGAGCCCTCCAGCCTCTCCCTGCTCTGGACAAACTGCTCCCGAGGCCCTGCCTCTGTTTATCCTGCTGGATATCAAAGAGTGCTGATTACGGGTCCTCCTGGAGCCTGTCTCTCCACACCTGCGGGTTCATCCCTGCTCCATCTTTCCCAGGCAGTGTTGGGTTTGGAGGTGCTGCTCCACCTTTACACCCCACTGTGCTCCCTCCATGCACCTGCTGGTGGGAGAGAAGCTCTTTGCTGTCCCCTCTCCACACCTGTCCCGAGGCCATTCCAGCCTCTCTTCTGACCTTCACCAACAGGAGAAGCTCAAAATCTCATGGTGAGATGGTCAGGAGGTGTTTCCCAGGCATTTTGTGTCCCCGAGCAATGATCCCTGTGTCAGCGGTGACACCCTCACTGTCACAGTGCCAGGGGACGTTCAGTGCCACCAAGGTGCCACCTCCATGCCTGGCACATCGTTCCCTTGTGTTCTCCCCAGCACACAGCTCCCAGCACGGCTCCGGTGTTTGGATGCAGCTGGCACCGATCCCAGAGGTGACACGGAGCCCCAAGTGAGCAGGCAGCAGGAGGGTGAAGCAGCAAGAGGGTGACAATTCCTGCTGCATTTGGGATCCTGGGATGAAGAACAACCTCTGCCCAATGCTCTCCTTCCCCTTTCTTATCTTGCTCAGCCTGTCCACGCTCTGGGGACAACCTGCCCTGTAAAGTGTTGTCCTTAGGCACAGGAGTGAGCAGCCCTTTCCTCTCTCCTCAGCCTCTCCTCAGCCAGGGCTGCTCTTCCAGCATGGGTCATTCTCGCTTCTGCTGTGTTTGGGAACACGAGGCTGAGCTGGTTTTGCCCTGACTGCATCCCCGTCAGGTTTTCCTCACGGCCAGGAAGATGTGAAATTCCTTAGGGATCCATATGTGTGTGCTTATCTTCATCCCCACAGTGTCTGGTGTCCCCCTGCCCCTCTGGCTGCTGCCCCCTCCTTTTGCGAGTGGTGCCTCCAAATTAGGGTGCTGATCCCCCACACGGCCCTGGGGAGGGGGCACGGATCCATCCATCCACCTGGAAGTGCTCCAGAGCCAAGTGGGCAAACGTGGCCAGCAAGGAGACGCTGCCAGTGGCCACCTGCCCGTGGCAGTTTCCCGGGTGGCTTCATGTCACCCCACATTCCCACCTGGATCTGGGGCAGGGAATGGAGCCATCCCCCTCCCAGAGCCATGGGAGGTTCCCTGCCAGGCGGGCAGGAAATCACACCCAGCACTTTGAATTTCTCAGGAAAAAGAGAAAATTCCTCAAACGTGGCAAAACAACAATGAGAAGCTTTGCTATGGAAATGCGGAGCTGTGTCCCCCGGGGCTGGTGGCTCCTGGGATCTCACTGGGCTCCACCTCTATCCCTGCTGGCATCTCCTTGGTGGATCCCGGGTGCTGAAGGAACAACAAACCCCTTGCAGGAAATGGGGAAATAAAGGAAAGCAGAAAAGGACAATTTAACATCCAGGAATGGAAATTATTCAGGGGGGTTAAAATGCAGGGAAGATGAGGAAGAGGAGGGTCCTGACCTTTTTAGCCTCACTTTTCCCCTCACAAAATTCCTAAGAAGGATTTTTGTGAAGATGCCTGTGGCATCCCCTCCCTGAGTGTCTGATTGATGGAGAACTGCAGCAGAAGTTCCTGGGAGTGGGGATGTGCCCTGGTTTATCCAGGAGATGGATATGGGATATCCCAGCTATAGAAGAGGAGAGAACACAGGATAAGGTGGGAGCGGGGGAGCAGGAGCACTCCACATTTCTGGGATCGTCACCTGAGGTCAGATCCAGGATCCTCCCCAAAAAAGGGGAATCTCAGTGGTCTGACTCTGGCACAGACATCTGAGACATGGAGGAATCCCCAGAGTGATGGGACAGGTGGGAATGGTGCTGGAGTCATGTCTTGGGCATGGCTGCCCATGGGGATGGGATCAGTCCTGGTCCCCCCATTGCTCCAGCTGTGCCCCCGCCAAGGTTACTTGAGATTCCCCCTGGATGGGGAATTCCTTCCTCCACTGAGGAAGAGCCGTATCAGTCACCAGCTGACAAAGCAGCCAAAGTGAAGGGATTTGGCACAACCAGGAGCATCTCAATCCCACCCATGCCCTCCCCAGTCACACTGAGAGGTGTCCTCCATTGGAGTTTTGGGAATGGAATTCACTCCATTGCACAGCAGCACCCCAGGCCACACATTCCCTTGGAGGGGAGCAGACCTGGGACACCCCAAAATGATGCAGATTTCAGAGAGAGGACAGGGAAGAGGAGTCAAGCTCACACCTGGCACCTTGTGGGGTTGTCTCCAGGAGGATAGGATCCCTCTGGCTGGGATGCTGGGAACATGGGGAGGGCCAGGGTGCTGCCTTGGCTCCCTGCCCAGGGGGATGAAGTGTCCTGGTTCCCTTGGGGAATCCTGGGAAACTTCTGGGGCACTGGGAAAGAGCGTTTGTGTGATTCCTTGAACTCCAGCTCTGCTTCCCACCTGGTTGCACTTTGAATCCAGAGTTTGGGACAGAAGCAGATACCTGGAGGGAGCTTTATCAGGAAGATTGCCATGGAGAGGTTTGAGAGGTTCAGCATCCTGGGGCTCAGTGGTCACGAGACGCTGTCACCACTGTCACCACTGCCACCATCACCCCGGGAGATGTGCTGAGGCTGCAGACCTCCTCTCCATCCCAGGCACTTTCCTCTGCCCACAATGCCCCAGTTTTCCAGGCTCAGCACGGCCCAGGCATTTTGGGAGCCTGAAGACAGCCGAGGTGATCTCATCCCACGAGTATTTTCTTGGCTCACTCGCCGCGCTCCAACGCCTCGGCGATAAGGCTGGGCTGAGGTCAGTGGGAGGGCTGGGCATTGCGGAGCCGTGTGTCACCCCACGGAGCCTGGGACACTGGGACACGGCACCTGGGTCCAGCCAGAGCCCCGAGTCCCTGCCCCATGCACCAGGATGCTCCACCTGGGCGCAGGGTCCGTGCAGGCAGCCAGAGCTTCCCCCACCACTGCCCACGGGGCCAGCTGCTATTTCACTTTCTCCTGGGGATAATAAAAAATGTGAGGCTTTTCTTACCACCAGCATTAGAAAGAAGAGGAAACTCTTGAGATCACTTTCCAGAGGGGTGCTACCAGCCCAGGAGGGGTTTCCTGCTGCCAGAAATAGAGCAGTGTTAAGATAGGAAGGGAAGCAGGATGACGCAGGCATAGATAAGGCCAGGGGGGATGAGCCAGGAGAGGAACCCTGGCTGCTGGGGCAGCTGGGCTGGCTCCCCTGGAGCTTGAGGTGGGAGCCCCATCCACTTGGAAAAGAGCAGGGCAGAGCCACAGCTGGGTCCTTTTGGAGGTGCTGCTGCTGGGCTTGGTATGTTGGAGTGGTGCATCATCCATCAATCCATCCATCCATCCATCCATCCATCCATCCATCCATCCATCCATTGTTTATCCACAGAATCACAGAATCACAGAACGGTTTCCATTGGGAGGGACCTTAAAGCTCACCTCGTTCCACCCCCTGCCATGAGCAGGGACACCTTCCACTAGACCAGGTTGCTCCAAGCGCTGTCCAAACCTGTCCAGTCCGTCCATCCATCCAGCCATCCAGCCATCCAGCCATCCATCCCCCTGGTGCTGGGCCTGGGCCAGTGTTTCCAGACTCTGCATGTGCCTGGGGACACAGGGACCAGATCCGTGCCCTCCTCTCCTCCTCTCACAAGATTAGACCCTCACTGGGGTTTTGGGCTGTCTCCCACACCCATGGTCCTGATGCCAATTCCCACCTTTGAATATCTATCCATGAGGATTTGACTTGCCACTGTGAAAACTGGATTGAAAAACCTGTTTCTTGAGCTTAGAGGTGCTCCTCTTCCTCCAACACTGTCTTCATCTCCCTGTGCACTTTCTCTCCATGCTCCCCTGCCTTTGAGTCTGGTACCTGCTGCATGTTGGAGATTTATTTTTTCCCCATTTTCTGGGAGAAAACCCAGAGGGAGTGAGCTTTGCCTGCAGCCCTGTACCTGCTATTGCACCCTGGAGCTTTCAGGGCACCCCAGAGGTGATACCAGAGTGGGATGGAGCAGCAAACCAAGGAGATGACGCTGGAGACCACCGTGTCCCCCTCCCCAGACCTGCCTCCTGGCTCTGTGCCACTCGGGAGATGCCGAGTTCCTGCAAAAGAATGGGAGCTTAATGTCCCGGAGCTAATAAGAAATTTTCCCCTGCACCTGCCTCTCCGTCGCCGCCTCCCCTCGGCCATCTGCTGTCTCGGGGCCTCTGGACTCTGCACTGACAGCCTGGGGCGCCCGGGGCCGAGACAGGGATTGTGTTCCACTGCTTTGGGGTTGGGGGTGCTCAGCGTCCCCCCAGAGATGAGCTGGGGTGCTTTGAGAGGGGAACAGGAATTTCACCCCTGATGGCTTCCTCCATCCTCGTGGGTGGTGGGTGGACAAGCCCAAAAGGGGAAACTGAGGCTGGGAGAGCAGCCTAAAGGTGTCGAGCCTGACAGACAAAAGCTGGTAGGAATGACTGCATCCACAGGGAGCTGGCATTCCCAGCTGGGGGAATGTGAGGAGGGGGATGTGAAAGAGGGGATGTGAGGAGGGGGATGTGAGGATGGAGGACACAAGGGGGTGATGCAAGGAGGAGGAATGCAAGGAGAGGGATGTGCAGAGGGGATGCAGGGAGGGGGAATGTGAGGCTGGGGGATGCAAGGAGGGGGATGTGAGGAAGGCCATGTGGGGGGGGGATACAAAGAGGGGGATGCAGGGAGGGGGATGTGAGGAGGAAGACACGAGGAGGAATGTGAGATGGAGAATGAGAGGATAGGGATGCGAGGAGGGGGATGTGAAGAGGGAGATGTAAGGAGGGGAGATGTGAGAGGGGGGAACACGAGGAGGGGGAATGCGAGGAGAGGTGGTGTAAGGTGGGGGATGTAAGGAGGGGGTTGCGAGGAGGGGGGACCCGCGGGGACAGAGCAGATGGGGCCGGCAGCCTCGGGGTTGCCTCGGCCCCGCAGACAAAGGCTGGGGCAGATTTACGGCCCGGGACAGCTGGCGGGCAGAGCCGCCCCCCCGCCCGCAGCTGCCGCTCCCGCGCCCGGCCGCGCTGCTGCG
>WBMZ01004109.1:0-16155 GCA_013400975.1 Atrichornis clamosus
TTCAGCAGGGCTGGAGCTCAGGGAGGGAAGGTGGCACTTCAGACCCCATTCCCTCCGTCCAAAGGGACTTTTCCAGCCTTATTTGCCCCCTTTGCATCCCAATCCAACGGGGAAAGCACAGCGCGAGGAGAGACCCCCGGCACAAAGCAGGGCCAGAAGCAGGAGGGGACTCAGAGCCCGACTCGGCTCCCCCCGAGTCCAGAGCCCGCGGCCGGAGCCCTTCCGTGATCCACAGGGATCCACAGGGATCGCGGAGACAAAAGTGAGGGAGAAGGGGTGAGGAGAGAGCTGCTGCCGAGGGAGGGGACACATCTGACCTCCCCTGGCTCGGGAATGCAGCGGGACAAGGCCCAAAGGCGGGTCCTGAGGAACCCTCTCTGCGAGGGAAGAATGGGAGAGCAGGCGGGATAGGGAACACTCAGGAGAGGGGGAAACGCAGGATAGGGGAACAGGCGGGATAAGGGAACACTCGGGATAAGGAACACTCAGGAAAGGGAATGCACAGGAAAAGGGAACAGGCAGGAAAGGGAACACGCAGGAAAGGGGAACAGGCAGGAAAGGGGAACACTCAGGATAGGGAACACTCAGGATAAGGAACACTCAGGATAAGGAACACGCAGGAAACGGGACGCACAGGAAAAGGGAACATGCAGGATAAGGAACACACAGGAAAGGGAACACTCAGGATAGGGAACACTCAGGAAAAGGGAACACTCAGGATAGGGAACACACAGGATAAGGAACACACAGGAAAGGGAACACTCAGGATAGGGAACACGCAGGAAAAGGAACACTCAGGATAGGGAACACTCAGGAAAGGGAACACGCAGGAAAAGGAACACTCAGGATGGGGAACACTCAGGAAAGGGAACATGCAGAATAGGGAAAACGCAGGAAAGGGAATATGCAGGATAGGGAACACTCAGGATAAGGAACACGCAGGATAAGGAACACTCAGGATTGGGAACACTCAGGATTGGGAACACGCAGGAAAGGGGAACACTCAGGCCTGGCAGCCTCCTCCTCTTTGAAACATCCCTTTGTTTTTCCAGGGAGAAGCAAAACAAAATTGCCCGGAGGTTGCGATCCCGGAAGCTGCCTCGGTACCGCGGCTCTTTCCCCGCAGCCACCCCGGGCTCCCGGCGCTCCCAAAATCCCGGAACCTCCCCTTTCAACCCGACCTACACCGGAGCATCTGCGAACAACCCCCGAAGTGCCGCTGCCAAGGTCGGTGCCAAACCCCGGCCCGAGCAGCGGCCCCTCCTCTCCCGGCTGCCTTAACCCCTTCCTGCCCCGTGTCCTGCCTGTCCCCATCCCGGCTCAGCTGGGAGCACCGGGAGCTTTCCAGGATTTACCGGTGTGCCAGGCCCCCAGCCCTGCGGGATGGGGCAGGACCAGGACGAGGGGGTTCGGTTTGAAAAGAGGGGTTGGACTTGAGCCTCTGGTGAGAGCCCCTAATTTGGGGTCAGGCTGGGGCTGCTCCGGCTTGGCCTGGGAATATCCCTCTTTATGGAGCTGGGAATTCAGCTCTGGTTGGGTGAAAAGAGGGAGCAAAAAAAAAAGGGTCTGGAATCTGCACCCCAGCCCCAAGCCTTAGGGGAGCGGACCCGGAGGAGATTCCAGGATGAAAGCCCAGGATGGAACAGGGAGCCCCAGATGTGGATTTTCACGGATTCAAGGGACACGGCCCTGTGCAGACAGGTCCAGACGCCAGCTCAGGGTGCTGGGAAAGGCTGGAAAAGGGAGCCGTGCACACCTGGAGCCCTCAGGGGGGACATACCTGAGCCCAGCAGCGGGGACTCCATGCTGAGGCTGGGCAGATTCCCGGGATGGCTGAAACTCCGGGAAGAGTTGCCGACGCTGGAGCTCACCAGGGAACCCCCGGAGAAGGGAGATGAGGAAGTGGACGTGGACCCAGCCAGCTGGGCCCCCAAAATCTCTTTGCTTTTCCCCCCCTTGGGCCTGCCAGGCCCGTGCTTGTTCTTCTTGCTGCCCTTGTGCTTCTTCTCCTTCAGCACCTCTCCCTCCTCGGCGCTGAGGGACGGCATCCGCTTGTGGCTGCTGCTCCCTGCGCTCCCCACCGACGATCCCATGGGATTGGAGGCTTTGTAGTCCACGGGAGAGGCGTCCCGGGCTCTCTGCTGGCTCACGGCCGAGGTGGAGAAGCGCATGATGGAGCCGAAGCCGGAGAAAATCACCTTCTGCTCGAAGACGTCGCCCTTCTGCCCCTCGTAGAGAGGGGAGCAGTGGGAGGAAGAGGAGGAGGACACGGGCTTCCGGTACTTCTCGTCGTCCTGCTCCAGCTTGGGGAATGTCACAAAGTCCTGGGAGCACTGCAGGCTGCTGCAGGAGGTGCCTGGGGAGCGGAGGGGAGGGAGGGCCATGGGGAAGGGCTGGGGCTGGAGCCACCCCTGTCACCTGGGATGGTGGAGTCACTCCTGTCACCTGGGACGATGGAGTCATCCCTATCCCCTGGGATTGGAGCCACCCCCATCCCCTGGGATGCTGGCGCCACCCCCCTCCCCTGGGCTCCTGCCGCCACCCCCCCCACCTGGGGTNTCCCTGCGCTCCCCACCGACGATCCCATGGGATTGGAGGCTTTGTAGTCCACGGGAGAGGCGTCCCGGGCTCTCTGCTGGCTCACGGCCGAGGTGGAGAAGCGCATGATGGAGCCGAAGCCGGAGAAAATCACCTTCTGCTCGAAGACGTCGCCCTTCTGCCCCTCGTAGAGCGGGGAGCAGTGGGAGGAAGAGGAGGAGGACACGGGCTTCCGGTACTTCTCGTCGTCCTGCTCCAGCTTGGGGAATGTCACAAAGTCCTGGGAGCACTGCAGGCTGCTGCAGGAGGTGCCTGGGGAGCGGAGGGGAGGGAGGGCCATGGGGAAGGGCTGGGGCTGGAGCCACCCCTGTCACCTGGGATGGTGGAGTCACTCCTGTCACCTGGGACGATGGAGTCATCCCCATCCCCTGGGATTGGAGCCACCCCCATCCCCTGGGATGCTGGAGCCATCTGCATCACTTGGGATCCTGGAGCCACCCCCATCCCCTGGGATTGGAGCCACCCCTGTCCCCTGGGATTGGAGCCATCCCCATCCCCTGGGATTGGAGCCACCCCCATCCCCTGGGATGCTCTCGGGAAGCACCAGCAGCCGGTTCTCCCCACCTGGGCACGTGGATCCTGCATCCCCCCCATCCCGCCATCCCAGGGGCTGGAATGTGCCAACAGCTCGGGAGGAGCCGAGCGAGGCCGGGGCACAGGGGAGCCGTGCAGGGCTTTGCCCCGAGGCTCGGGGGCCTCCGGGATTTGGGATCTGGGCTCGGGACTCTCCCCTCGTGCTGCGCAAACCCCTCTGCAGCCAGGAGCAGCTCCGGAGGCGCTGCCCGGATCATCTGGATCCCTCCCGCTGGCTCTCCCCGCAGGACTGGGGCTGCAGCATCCCCTGGCTCCTCCTTCCCTCCGGGCATGGAGCCAGGAACAACCAGACCTTTCCCGGTCTCTTCCAGGGGCCAAAGGAATGGCCACGGGCGAGGGAGCAGAGCAGGCGGGGAGGGGTCTTCATCCAGAGGAGCAAAGCAGAGCATCACCCCCGTGCTGCCCTCCTCCTCCTTCGGCCTGCCCCTCTTCCTCCTCCTTCGGCCTGCCCCTCTTCCTNTGTCCCTCTTCCTCCTCCTTCATCCCTCTCCTCTCCCTCCTCTTGCTTCCTCCTCCTCTTCCCCCTCCATCGTCCTGGTCTTCTTCCTCCTCTGTCTTGTCTCTCCTCTTCCTCCTCTGTCCTCCTTCTCCTCTTCCTCCTCCTTCGGCCTGCCCCTCTTCCTCCTCCTTCATCCTGAACCTCTTCCTCCCTTCTTCATTCCTCTCCTCTTCCTCCTCCTTCATCTCTCTCCTCTTCCTCCTCCTTCCTCTCTCTCCTCTTCCTCCTCCTTCCTCTCTCTCCTCTTCCTCCTCCTTCCTCCCTCTCCTCTTCCTCCTCTGTCATCCTTCTCCTCTTCCTCCTCCATCATCCTGCTCTTCTTCCTCCTCTGTCATGTCTCTCCTCTTCCTCCTCCTTCATCCCTCTCCTCTTCCTCCTCTGTCATCCCTCTCCTCTTCCTCCTCCTTCATCTCTCTCCTCTTCCTCCTCCTTCATCCCTCTCTTCTTCCTCCTCCTTTACCCCTTTCCTTTTCTTCCTCCTTCATCCCTCTCCTCTTCTTCATCTTGCCCCTCTTCCTTCTTCATGTCTCCTCCTCCTTCACCTTTCCCCTCTTCCTCCTTCTTCATCCCTCTCCTTTGCTTCCTCCTTCACCCCTTTCCTCTTCCTTCTCCTTCGTCCTTCTCCTCTTGCTCCTCCTCCATCCCTCTCCTCCTCCTCCTCCATCCTCCTCCTCTGGGAAGGGACACTCCATCCCTGTCCCCCCCTCTCCTCCTCCATCCCGCGTTACCTGCAGGCTGGAAGTTCCCGCCGGACGAGGCCGAGCTGAAGCCGGCCGAGCTTTTCCCGCTTCCCGTCTTCTTCCCCTTGTGGCTGCTGCCATGGCTGGAGGATTTCCTGCCCTTCACCTCCGCCCTGGCCGCCTCCGAGGTGTCCTTGCTGCCCTCGTGGTGGCTGCTGGAGCCCTGGGCAGGAGCAGGAACAGCGGTGACTCCCTGGGATCAGAGGCGGCTCCTTTTCCCAATTTTCCACCCGGGACCCGAAACCCCCCGCAAAGGGCTGCTCAGCTCGGGGCACTCCGGGGAGAACAGCCACGTTTCCCCCTCTTGCTGCTTGCTGGCACCCGGATTTGTACTCCCAGGGATTAGGCTTATCCCGTGGAACCGCAGGAAATGAAAGAGGGCACCGGCAATCCGGGCACGGGCAGCGGAGTCTCCCGGAGCCGCTCGGCCCAAAAAACCTCTGGATTTGGCTGAGATTCAGACACGGATTTCAGCTTCCTCCCTCAGGTGCGCCGTTCCCAGCACCCATTCCCACCTCGCTCATCCCCCAGGAGATTCCCTGTGTTCCCTAAAGCCAGCCCAGGCCTTCCCAAACCTCTGGCTGTAAAAATTCCCCGGAGCCGGAGCAGCCTCGGATCACGCAGCAGGAGACACTGCCCAGACCCCAGAGGAGCTGCAGAGGGGGATGAAGAGGCTGGGCAGGTGCCGGGAAATCCAGGATCTTGGGATGAGAGGGAGGAGTGACGGGGAGAGGGGCACGAGCCACAGACCAGATCCCCCGGGATGCTCCCGCTGGGATATGAAACCTCCACCTCCGAATCCCTCCAAAGCCAGACCTGGGGCTTCAGAAACCACCTCTTGTGGGTGCCACTGCATCCAATCAATGTCCTAAACATCGGGATGGCCACATCCCAAAAAATAACCCCGGGTGCGTGAGTGGAAACACCTTTTAATTCCACACGGGGAAGCCACGGCGCCTTCCCTGCATCCCTGACTCCAGCTGAGCCCTCCGTGGGGAGAGCTGGAATTAAAAAAAAAAAAGGAGGCCTGGCAATGCGGGCTCGTGAATTCCCAGATAAAAACCTCTCCCAGCTCTTCCCACGTGGTTTAATCCCTCGGCAGAGTGCAACAGCTGGCACCTAACACGGAGCAGATGTGCCGGGAATATGGAAGACGGGAGGAAGGGAGTGGTGGAAATTCCAGGGGGGAGAGGAGGGGAGGATCTGTGTTCTCTCATCACGGACTCCTGGATGCAGGGGATTAAACCCCCTGGATTGATGACCTCGGGGGGAGCGTGGAAATCCCTCCGACTTTTCCACGCGAGCCTGGGGAGGGAAAAGGGAGCGGAGCCCCCCGGGGGCTGTGGGAAGGCCTGAGGCTGCTCATGGAATGGGATGGATCACAAAGCCCTGGATTTCAGCCCCCCCCGGCTCTAAATTCCCTGTTTTGGAGCTCGGCACAAGGTGCACGAGGCCAGGGGGGAACCACAGGATGTGTTCCCAATCCAGAGGGTCAGGGAGGGATGGGTGCAGGGCGGAAGGGGGAAAGCTGAGCTGGGAAATGAATTTAATTGCAAAATTAGGGGGGAAAAAAAGGGAATAGGAGAGGCTGAGCCGGCTGGGCTGAAGGTGGGGCAGGGACACACTCAGAGACCTCCCTGGGAGACTCCCAGAGATTTCCAGGCAGGATTTGCCAAACTCCATCCCAGATATTCTCTGCCAAAGGGGTCACAGCAGCTGGATCACAAACCCTCCTCCCCTCCAAGGCCCCTTCTCAAACCTGAATTTGGGGACGAACCCAACCCAAGCCAAACTCCAACCAAATCCTTCCCCTCCATTCGTGTCGCTGCAGGCTCCAGAAACTTCCGGAAGCACCCGGGGACTTCCAAGCCCAACAGAGCCCAGATCCGGAGGGGAGGGGGCAGCTCCAACACTAATTACACTAACGAGGGCTGCAGTCCTGTCCCCTAATGAGGATTCTTGGGGCTGCATCCCGTTTATTGTGCGTCACCAGAGCTTTCATCCTCTGGATCAGCTTCTTTCCAGCGTGGAAATCTCCGCGTGTGCAGAACCACCAGCCAGAGGGAAAAAATTCGGGAATGACCAAGCAAGCAGGGGTTCACTTCCAAATTGGGGCAGGGGCCACGTTTGGAGGTCTGTTGGAAGCGACCCCGTGGAAAACGTCCCCCCAAAAAGCTGCTGGAGGCGACAGCTGGGTGGGGAAATTCCAGGGAAAAGTGGGATGGAGGCACTGGGACGGCCTCAGCCCCTCCCCTGTCCCCGAGGGGCTCCCTGGCCTCTGTGTGACACGGAGCAGATCCCGAGCTCCCTCTTTTATGGATGGGAAATCAGAGCATCCCTGCGCCTCTGGATTGGCGGGATCGGCTTCCCCGGAACATGGGAGGGGCGGGGAAGGCGTTGGGATCACGGGGAGGCTTCGGCCTGGAGGGAAGTGGGTGAGGGGGAGCAGGGGGGGTGTGGACGGGGAATTGCAGGGAAACGGGATGAAGCAGCCGGCCAGCCGTGGGCGTCATCCATCGGGATCGCCAGGCCCCTCTCCCGCAGGAATTCTGGGCACCACCTCTGTGTCCGAGCCACTCCTGGCCTTTCCCATGTCATGGAATCACGGGATGGGTTTGGGTTGGAAGAGACCCTCAGGATCACCCAGCTCCAGCCCCATCACCCAATTCCAGCCCCAACATCCCATTCCGACCCCATTATCCTATTCCAACCCCATCATCCGATGCCAGCCCCACCATCCCATTCCAGCCCCATTATCCAATCCCAGTCCCAATCCCATTCCTTCCCCCTGCCCCGGGATCAGGCGCTGCCTGCTCTTTGCAGGAGGGGAGAGGAGGCACAAAATGGGCTGGAAAATCGTGGCTTGAGGTCCTGGGTGCCACCGGAAAATTCCCACTCGTGTCAGGACGAGGGATGCTAAAAACTCAGGGATTCTTCCTGCAAATATCCCTGCGGGATAACACGGATGGCGTTTGACTGGGGAGGGGACCATGGCAGGATTGGCCCCGGAGGGGGACGCGCTGGGATCCTGGAATGGTTTGGGTGGGAAGGGACAGCAAAGATCATCTCATCCCGCCCCTGCCATGGGCAGGGACACCTTCCCCTATCCCAGATTGTTCCAAATCCCATCCAACCCGGCTTTAGATCATCTCATCCCGCCCCTGCCATGGGCAGGGACACCTTCCCCTATCCCAGATTGTTCCAAATCCCATCCACCCCGGCTTTGGGCACTTCCAGGGATGGGGAAGCCACAACTCCTCTGGGAAATCCATCCCAGAAGCCCCTCCCCACCCTCACAGGGAGGGATTCCTTCCCAATATCCCACCTAACCCTGCTCTCCTGGACAGGCCACGCGGCTGCGCCCCAGGGATTTGTGTCATCCCGTGCCACATTCCATGGATGGAACAATCCGGAAAACCCCTGAAATCACCCCTGGGGGGGCTCTGAGGGTCGGGATTGGTGCTGAGCAGCTCCTAAATTCCAGACGGAATTGCCAGAGCCTGGAAAAAACTTTGGGATCCAGGCACAAAAAAACGCACCAAAAAAGTGAAATATCCATTTTGAGGATTAATAACAACTCCCGGGGACAATGCTAGAGCCTTGTCAGCTCCAGGGCAGCCGCAGGAATTGGGATCTCCCGGATTGGAGCTCACAAAGCTGCCCGGAAAACTCAATTATCCCCTTCCCTCCGGGATTCCAAAGGCCTGGCAGGACTTTGGAGGAGACAGAGGGCGATTGTCTGGCCCTGCTCCGCATGGCCGAGGGCCGGGCTTGGGTTTCAGCGCAGAAAACGATCCGCTGAGGCCCTCAGCTCCTGCCAGCTCCACGGGCCACGGGAATTCACCGCTCCCAACGGCCGGAGCCGAGCTCCCAGCACAGGGAATCCCGGAGCGGTGGCAGCGCCGGGTTTTCCTGCTGCAGCTTCCTGCTGTTCCCAGCCTGGGAACCTCCAGCGCGGCCTCGCCGCGGCAGCCCCGGCCTCCGGCAGCTCCCTGGCCTGCCACAGGACATGGAAAATCCTCTCCAGGCCTATCCCAGAGCTCCTGTGCCGCCCGGCACGAGCTTCCCACCCGTCCAGGCACTGCCAGCCCGGGAATTCTCCTGGGAAGGGCATCCAGGCCTTTCCAAGCAGCACGAAAGGGCATTCCTGGGATGTGTTTGTGTGTTCCAGCAGGAGCAGGGCCCTGATCCTTCTCACCTTGGGCACCCCAAGGCCTCCAAGGAGCCGCAGGAATTCACATTCCCGCTCCGGAGTTCAGCTCCAAAGGCCCCAGCGCCGGAGTGATCCCACTTTTTCCCTGCCCCCGGACAACTGCAAAGCTTCCCCTGGCTGTGGGCGAGCTCGGGGTGGGTTTGGCCGGGTCTGTGCAGCACCACGGGAGTCTGGGATCGCCGGGAATTCCGGGAAGCCGTCGTGATCCACAGCTGGGAGTGACTCCGTGTCGGCAGCAGGATTTGAGTGGCAGGGACACGGTGCCATCCTGGCCGTGCCATCCCGTGTCCCACCTGGAACACAACCCCGCACCTTCCCAGCAGGGAACTGAGCTCTCCCCACACCTCGGGAGCAAAATTCCAGGCCCCTCTGCCTGAATTTTCCGGAAAAGGAGGAAACAAGAGCCCGGCCTCCCGTGGCTCACACAGAAATCTGCCCCTGTTGGGGTTTAGCGCTTCCAAGAGGGGCTTTTTTCCCCCTAATAATGGAAACGAGGGGAATAAAAATGGGATAAAGATCAAATCTAACCTAAGAAAGGGCAGCACCCCCCAGGCCCTGCCGGCTTTCCCGCCTTCCTGGGAGTTCCCAACGCCGCCCTGGATATTCTGTCCTGCCAGAGCCTCAGATCTGCACATCTGCTGCGAGCCAGGCTGGCACTTCCAGCCCAATCCCTCGGGAATTCACTCCAGGGCTGCGTCCCGGGGATCAGGGCACGCTGCCGTGCCGAATTCCCGAGGCGGGCAGAGAGAGCAGGAATGTGACAGATCCAGGGTGGAAAGGAGCGGACGAAAGGCCTCTCCCTGCCCCTCTTCCACGTTCTCCCGGTGCCAGGGGGGTGTTCCCAGCCTCCCTCCACATCCCATGGATTTGTACCTTGTCGGCAGCGCCAGGCACCGGGGCTGGGGGGAGGCTGCTGGGGGATTCCGGCCGCTTTTTGTGCTTCTGTTTAGGTCTTTCTTTGTCCTTCCGACTCTGGAAGAGAAATCAGGGAGCGCTGGAAGGCCGCCTTTCCCTCTGCTGGGAAGAGCAGTTGTACTGGGAAGGAAGGGAGGGAGTGCAGGGCTGGAATTACAACCCTGCATCCATATCCCTCTTTCCTTCCCCACCCAGGGTCCCTTCCCCGCCGTCCCAGCTTCTGGCTGGGAGCATCCCACTCTCCCTGCTCCAGCTGCAGGCAACATCTGGAGCCCAGGATCCCAGCAGAAGCCCCAGATCAGTTTATGGAAAGATGATAGGGAAGGGCTTAACAAGCTCTGGCTGATCCCAAGAAATCCGAGCTTTCCTCCTGCCACCCCCCCAAAGGGACCCCGCGCCCCTTTGCCCTCCCCCTCTGCCTTCTCCAAGGCTTCCCCAGATCCAGAAAATGGGAGAACTTCGATTCCAGCACGTGGCGAAGGGATCCCAGGTGAAGGGATTTGTTGTTGGGAATCCCAGGATCCAACCTGGAGATCCCTCCCGTGACACAGTCGGGCTGGGCCGGGCCCCGCTCACACCACACAGATTTTATTCCTTTGGTTTACTCATCCTGGGTTTTTTCTCTCCCTAAAACACCAGGAATGTGGGATTCTTTACATCTCAAACCACGGAAAAATCACAGCTGGGGAAGCACCGAGTCCTGCCCGCCCTGATTTTGTATTTTCCTGGGAATGTTGGGCCGGGAGGATGGACAGGACTTGCTCCCTCACATTCCTGCCTCTTCCCTGACCTCCTCAGCTGGATGCTCCCGTGGGAATACACTGAGCTGGCACCGGAGCTTTTCCATGCCCCAGATATCAGATAAAATATCAGATAAAGACCTGACCTCTTACGCTGGAGCTGTGAATTCCTGTGCCCAGCTCCAAACTTCCCAGGGAGGGCACTGGCGTGGGGAGAAACTCCCGCACGGGATGCAGGGCTTGGAAAAATCCATCCTCCCGTCTCCCAAACCTTTGGGTTTTTTTGGGAAAAAAAGCCTATTTTGGTACAACTCCCTGGCACGGGTGGTTTATTCCAGAGGCTGAAGTGCCCGGTCTGGGCTGAAGGCTCGGAAAAGCCACTTCAACATTCCCTGACTCTCCAGGAAAATTCCTGATTGCTTCCTCACGCAGGCAGGTGCCAGAGCTGGGAGGCTGCCAGGGAAAGAGGCAATTCCAGCAAATATCCGGGCTCCACTGGGTGTTCTCGGGGAGGAGAGAAGAGAGGAGAACCACAGCTCAGGGAACGACAGAATAAATGGGGAAAAAAGGGAGGAAGGAGGGAGAGGGCAGGAGGGAAGTGCTGAAGGGGAGAAGTGAAGCCAAAGTGCTCCAGGAATCAGCTCCTTCCCGGGTGGATTTGGCTGGAATTTTGAGGCCCCTGATCCTCCTCGGTGACCTTCCCGTGGAAGGTTTCACCGGTGAAAAAAAGGAGGCGAATCCAGCCTGGAGCTTCCCAGCACTGCCGATATCCGTCACTTCATCCCGAGATTCCTGGAGTCTGGAATATCTGCTAAACCCTCTGTTCCTACGGCTACAATATTTCACAGGAATCTCTGTTTTCTTCCCCCTCCCCCTTCTTTTTCTAAACACACATCTCCAGCCTTGGCAGTGAAAAAAGGGCTGGAAAATGGGATTTCGGCAGACCGAGAGCCCAAAGACAAATTCAAATTAAATCTTTACTAAAACTCATAAATGTTTTAAATACTTGGGGGCTTCCCGTGCTATAAATTCTGCCTGGAGTCTCCTGGGGATTCCAGGACGGGAAGACGGGAAAAGCGCGTCCCAGTTCCATCAGGCAGCTCCTCCCTGGCCACGTGCAGGAAGAGTTTTCAATATCTACATCTCATTTTGTGGGAACGCAGGGCAGGCAGGATGGGAGAATCTGCTGGTGGTTCCCAGGGAGCCATCCATGAATTCAGAAGGAAATCCAGGGATCACCTGGATGCTCCTCGCAGGTGCTGCCACTCAGGGAAGCCAGGAGTGGAAAGCAGGAGCCGGACGCCTCATGATGAGGTATTTTGCCCAATGACTGCAAAATCCAAAACTTTCGGAGCGCCACAAAGCTCCTTTCCTCATTCCCAGAGCCCGAATCCCGGGTGGATTTCCGTGACGGAGCTGCAGCAGGAGGGAGCAGGGTGCTCTGAGTGATTGTCACGTCTCGTGGTCAAGATGGGATTGGCAGAGCCAAATCCCTCTGGATAAGGACACTGGACCTTCACATCTCCAGGGCAAGGCAGGAATGTCTCGGCTGTCACGACAGGGAGCCGTAAACCTCCCGCAGTTGCACCTCCAGCTTCCAAATCCTGGAATCTCCAGCCTGGAAAAACCTCCCTTTGCTGTGGGCAAAGATCCTGCGCCGGGCAGTGCCCTGGCTCCGTGTGGGAGTGGGCGCAAATCCACACATTCCGTAGGAACCCACGACAGGGACCAGATTTCTGGAATGCCTCCACTCCCATTGGGACGCTTGGGATGAACGCTCAGGTTTTCCCAAAAAAAAAAACCCAAAACCAACCCCAAACGCTGGGGATCGAGCTCTTGTGGAAGCCCTGGCCTCGGCTGCATTCCAGGAGTTGGGAAATCCGTCCCCCCCAGAGCTCCGCGCTCAGCTCCAGAGGCTGCTCCAAAGCTGGAATTCCCGCGAGGGCTCCCTGGGTACTCCTCGCTCCTCCAGCTGCTTCCCAAGCCCTTCTCTCCCATCCTTTCCAGGCTCTCCGGGTCACCTCTGCCCGGGTGGAGCGGGAACCCCCAGGACGGGGCACCCTGGGGCTCTCCGTGTTGAGTTTTGCCCAGTTTGGGTGCCCAGTGCCCACGTGCCACCCTCCAGCTGACCCCCGACACTTTTGGGTGCTCAAAAGGTGTCAGAATTGGACAAATTCCCTGATATTTCTGGAAAAACGCAGAGTCCTGTGTCAAGCAGGCGGGACAAGCAATTCTGTCACCCCCTGGATGGGATGGGCTGTTCCCAGCGCTGCTGGGAAGGCTCAGGGCGCTGGAAATTGGGAGGTTCAGTCCCTCGCGGCTCTTGGACAGATCCTCCCCCATCCCAGGGAGTCCCCAGCTTCCCGCAGAGGCTTTGAAACCCGCGGCTTCTCTCCAGGAACACGAGAGCTCCGAGTGCTTCCCGCAGGAGCCGCAGGGAGGGGAGGGCGAGGGGAGAGCGGGGGGAGCAGCGCTCGATGCCCTCCCTCTGCCGGGTCCCCTCCCTCTGCCGCGTCCCCTCCCTCTGCCGCGTCCCCTCCCCACCTGGCTCCTGGCACACAGGTGCCCTCCTCTGCCATCCTCCTTCCAGGAAATTCCGTGGACAACGCGGGAGTCATGGAAGGAGGAGGAGGAGGATGCACCGGGGAAGCAGGAAACCTTTCCCACCCCCATCCCACCTTTTCCAGCCCCAGCCCAGCCCTACCTGGCAGCCGCTCGCTGCTCCCGGGAGAGCCGCGGCCTGTGCGGAACGGCGAGGAGCCCCCAGGCAACAAATTCATGGAAAACCCGCTCTCCCCGTGCGGGACGGAGCAGCTGGAGCTTGGCATGCGGGCATGGAGCTGGGCAAGCCCGCGGCGGGGGGAGCGCGGCCGCATCGGGGGCGGGCCGGCGGCGCTGGCTCCCTCGGAGCTCCCGGGAGCAGGGAGGATCCAAACGGGATCTCTCGCTGCCAAAAAGGGCTGCGAGCGGCGCCTCCACCTCCGTCTCCCCTTCCCCGAGCCCCCTCTTCTCCATCTGCTGGACACCGGCAATTGGATCATGAGAAGGAGACTGGGCAGGCGAAGGAGGGAGGGAAGAGCCGGGAGCCGGGAAGAGCCGAGTGGGCTCCGCTCCCTCCCGCCCTCTTTCCCAGGCTCTCTGAACTCCCGCGCCCGCAGGAGGAGGAGGAGGAGGAGGAGGAGGAGGAGGAGGAAGCGGCTCTGGGATGCAGCCATGGCAGCGCCACTGAGGAGGAAGCAGCGCCGGACACAGGGACACGAATCCCTGCCTGAGATTTCGTGGATTCGTCTCAAAGGCACCCTCCAAGTGTGGAAGTTTTCCAGAAGGACACGGAGCCAGTCCTCGCCGCGTGCTCCCAAATCATCCCGCAGGCCTTGCTCCTGCTGGGATTTGCCCGGGGCAGCTCAACACCCACAGGATAAGAGGTCACGGAGCTGGGCAAGGATGCCATGGAACAAGGATATCACGGAGCAAGGGTGACATGGAACAAGGATGTCATGGAAAAAGGGGGCCATGGAACAAGGATGTCATGGAACAAGGATGTCATGGAGCAAGGGTGACATGGAACAAGGGTGTCATGGAAAAAGGATGCCATGGAACAAGGATGTCATGGAACAAGGATGCCATGGAAAAAGGGTGCCATGGAACAAGGACGTCAAGGAGCAAGGATGTAATGGAATAAGGATATCATGGAACAAAGATGTCATGGAGCAGGGGTGCCATGGAGCAAGGATATCATGGAGCAAGGACATAATGGAACAAGGATGCCATGGAACAGTAATGCCATGGAACAAGGATGCCATGGAACAAGGATGCCATGGAATAAGGATGCCATGGAACAAGGATGCCATGGAATAAGGATGCCATGGAGAAAGGATGCCATGGAACAAGGATGTCATGGAGCAAGGGTGACATGGAACAGGGATGTCATGGAACAAGGGTACCATGGAACAAGGATGCCATGGAGCAAGGATGTCATGGAACAAGGGTGCTGTGGAACAAGGATGTCGTGGAACAAGGATGTCATGGAACAAGGATGCCATGGAACAAGGATGTAATGGAACAAGGATATCATGGAACAAGGATGTCATGGAACAAGGATGTCATGGATCCAGGGTGCTGTGGAACAAGGATACCATGGAACAAAGATATCATGGAACAAGGATGTCATGGAACAAGGATGTCATGGAACAAGGATGCCGTGGAACAAGGATGCCATGGAGCAAGGATGCCATGGAGCAGGGTCAGAGCAGATTTAGCTCAGAGCTCCTTTCCCAAAAACCTGTGCTGGCTTTGCAAGCAGCCACCTGCATCCCACCTGGAAGGAGAACGTCCCTTTGCCCTCGGGTGGCAGCGTGGACCCCGGACCCAGGGCAGATCTCTGCCCTCAGCCCCGCCCAGACCCTCCGGGTTTAGATCCCAGCCTGGTCCAGCTTCTCCAGGGTGGAAAATCTGGATCCTTGGCTTGTCTCCTCCCCTGGGGGCCAGACAGATTTTCTAACCCCGAGCTAAGAACAGCTCCGGGTTTAGCGGGCTTAAACTGGAGCAGGAGGGATTTAGATGGGATATTGGGAAGGAATTCCTGGCTGTGAGGATGGGGAGGCCCTGGCACAGGTTGTCCAGAGAAGCTGTGGCTGCCCCATCCCTGGAAGTGTGAGTCGGGCTGAGTGGGGCTTGGAGCACCCTGGGATAGGGGAAGGTGTTGGGGTTGGATGGACTTTAAGGCCCCTTCCAACCCAAACCATTCCATGATTCCGTAAGTGTTTCCCTCATTCCCATGTCCCTGCACAGGGACTTTTCACCTCACAACAAAGCTCCACATCCCAACCATGAGCTGGCTGATTTTCCTTATGGATTCCAGGTGTTCACTAAGGACAGCACTGGGCCGGTGTCTCCCTCCATGGGGTGGATTCCAAAAACTGCTGTAGTTCCTGGGCTCCTGGGGTGACAAATTTCATCCCACGGCGTGTGGTAATTTTTCCAAGAGGACAACGTAGGTGACAGAACATCTGCACTTCATTCATCCCCCCCTGTGCGTCTTCCAGCGTTTTTTTGGGATCCAGCTATTGTTTTCTTCCTTTTTTTTTTTTTTTTCTTTTTTTTTTTTTAGTATTCCTCCTTCTTTCCTTTTTCCCAACAAACCCAACCCTGCCAGGGCTCCCACAGGGCACAGAGCACACACTCGGCAGCACCAGCCCCAGGGAAAGAAGGAAAATAAGGCCTGGTGTGTTCCCAGGAAAACCCAAAGTTTGGGGCTTTCCCATTTTCGGGACAGAAGGAAATTCCTGGGCTCGGCCTGCCCGAGGAGGGGGATGTGACACTGCCACAATTGTCCCTTGTTCCACACAGAACCAGACTCTCCACAAATGCTGAATTCACAGAGCGGCTTAAGGGCCCAAATCCCAAGTTTTTTGCTGTCTCACAGGGATAAATCCTGAATCCCTCCGTGATTAACCCAGAGTTTTCCACCCTAAACCCTGAGCAAAGCCCCAGCCCTGCTCGGGGACTTGTCAGGGACTGGCTCCTCCAGGAGCACCTGCGGCCCAGGTGAGCCCCTGTTCCCAGGAGCTCTGGGATCCGGCTCCAGGAGGACATTCCCAGCCGGCTGCACAGCCGGACAGGCTCAGGGAAGAGCTGCACTCCCCGTTCCATGGGAACGCGTGCAACCCGCACACGCACGGCCAGTCACGTATTCCCAATCCACGGGGGAAGGAACGGCTGAGCCCCCACTCCGGGGACCCTCCCAAAGCTCTGTCCCACATTTTCACGTTCCCAGACCTCTCTCCCGCCCTCCACAGCCGCTCCCAGATCCAGAAACCACCCCTGGAAGCCGGGAGTGCCTCCCTCACCCTGCCC
>WBMZ01004115.1:0-29059 GCA_013400975.1 Atrichornis clamosus
TTTAATATTATTTTCTATATTTTTATATATATTATTTTCTATATAAATATCCAGGGAATGGTTCAATCCCTCCTTTTTCCTGTGCTCCCTGGAGGTTTTAAGCCATTCCTGCCCCTGCCCAATGAATGTGCTGTGAGGTTTTTTTCAGAATACTAAAAGAGGGGACCAAACCTTCCCCTGGCAGAGAGGTCTGGTGATGCACAGAGCTAAATTCCCTGTATCCCACCTCCCTGTATCCCAAAGTCCTCTAGGCAGCAACCTGGAATCACACATTTGTCTCACAGTAATTGGATATATTCATATCTACATAATAATTTTGCATACATTAAGATATCAAGATTGAAGGATATGATCCTTGTCCTTCCAAGGGAGCATTGAATTCACAGAGAATTCATGAAAATATCAAAATTCCATCACTACAACACACCACGGATTTCCTGATCCCCGTCAGAAATTCCTAACAAGGGTTTTCATGCTCTAAGTCAAAGCTGGATTTTTTTCTGCAGTGCAGTGGTGAAAGGTGAATATTTTCACATCAGCCTGCACTTAAAATCTGCCTCTGGGCTGGAATCTTCGTGCAGATTTCTATAACCCAGTTCACACAAAAACAACACAAATGTTACTAGGAGAGAGTAAATTAATTGAAATGAATAGAGTTTTATTAATATTAAAAACTCCACGTTTTTCTGAGCCCATATAATTTAAAGCAATGTTTAGTCCTGTGTTTCCCCTCTAATTCAGAATTAAAACAGCCTTAATTGCCTTTAAAATTAATATCAATTAAGCTGCTGGTTGTGTGAATAAAGGCATTTTATATATTGTCACCAATGCACTTAAAATGTCTCTACTAATTTGAATTAATTAATTAATTAACTCTTGGACAATTCTGTAAGTCACTGGGACTTCAACTCCTAAGTGTCCTATTTATTTCATTAAATGAAATGTATAAATCTTTGAGTAACCACTACCACTAAACTGCTTTTCCATATAGAAACCAAGTAATTCCAACTTGAATTGAAAAAAAGAATATTGAAACTTTGGATGATTAAATGCCTTCTAGATTTTAAATTCAGAGGTATTTCCAAAGCTGATTTTCATGTTGTAAGAAATAAAATTTCAGGGGCTGGAGCACTCCAGACACTGTCATTCCATTGCCACTATTTTGTGGGCGAAAAACACACAATTGGAAAACACTGTAAAAACTTCAAAGTATTTTTAGCTTGATTATTTCGTAGTAACAATTACGATTTGGACTTTTTTTCCCACCTTCTTTTCATGATTTCAAAACTTGAGGAATGCACATGAGCCGCTCATAAAGTAAATATTAACATCTCACTCATCTTTTTTCAGAAAACGAAATTAACTTTTGTTACTAAAAACAAATATTGCAATTTATATTCTGGCTTTTGCTAAACAAAATTAAACCAGCTCAGCTTTTACAGTTACCTCTCTATTTATATTCAATAAATCTGAAAACAATACATCATCCTCTCTGTTATTTTCTTCTTTTAATTGATAAAAACGTGAGTAAAAGTGCTAAAAAATGGCAAGACAATGAGCAAGATCAGGCCATCACTCCAAAGTGTCTGGGATGGGGTTTTTCACTTTATCACAAGGTAAATCTTTTCTAGATTTAATCAGCAATATGGTTTGAAGTAATTAGATACAAATAAAACCTGCTATGTTTTTAGTTTTAGTGGTAATAATTTAACTTGAACAATCTGTTCAACTTTACAAAATATATTGACAGGGTTTTTCTAGGTAGGAAATAAATTCAACTTACCAGAAAAGCAGCACAATGCTATGGTAACACACAAAATCTTCATCTTATATCGGGATAAATTTATTGTCCAATCCATCCTTTTTTCTTACAAGATTAGAGTTTTCCCAAATTCCCTTCAGAATCTGCAGCTCTGGGCAGCACAGGTGTGTGACCCTCACCAGAGAGGGAAAAGGATGAGTGTGATGGTCAAGGGGAAATGTTCTTAAACTCCAGCCCCTTGCATAATGCCAGCCCTCGGTGGAGGTTTGGGGAGGGACACACCTGTACCCAACAGCCCAAGGACTGTAAAATTAGAATATGGTACTTTCCCTCTAGGGAAGGTAAATAAGAAACTTGCTGCTTGAAAAGGTCAGTGGGAGTGAATCTGAGCATGAAATGAGCAGGAATGGGGACTGGTCTACACCCTTCAGGAGGCCACAATCACACATTCATCTCGGAGATATTTAAGTTCAGGGTGGACACGGAGACAGGAGCTTGGCTGAGATTTACGTTTGCGTTTCACTCTCACAACTTCTGTCTGAATAACGAGCAAACATTTCCTGATGCTCTTTGTGGGTCCCTGTGTGCAGCAAAAGCCCAGCTTGAGTGATAAGAAAAGCCCATTGGGCTCATCCTTCCTTCCCAGCACTAATCCTTTGGGATCAAGGGTGTATCCACTGCCAAAACTGCAAACAGACAGCTTGGCACAGCCTCAGCCATCCCCGGGGATTTCTGCCCTTGAGAATGGACAGAGGGATTCAGGAGAACTTCTCTGAGGGAATGCCCAGGAGTGAACCCATGGATAAAGTGGCAAAATCCAGCAAATTCCTGTGCTGCTGTTCCAGACACCTGGGGTAGTAGATAAGGGTGTAGTTTAAGGAAGAACTGCCACATCCCTGAATCCAGAGGATAATTTAAAAGGGTTTCAACTATTCTGAGCTATCACCAATACTGAGTTTGATGCTTTGTCCCTCTTTAATTCTTTATCAAGATTAATCCACAAATGATATGAAAATCTACAGGTGTACAGACTCTGCTTGGTTTTGGGCTCCTTCATCCCTGAAGTCTTGTCCTAGTCCTCTTTCCAGAACCCTGCTTCCCTTTCTTCTCACATCTCTTCCAAACCAAAATTTCTTGTTCAAGGTGAACCCAGGAAAAAGAAATAAACTCTTATCTGCATTTTGCATTATTTTTATTTAATTCTCACTAAACCACGTGCTTTTGCCCAGGAAAGGGCCAAAACCTTTTTAATCCCTGATGGAGAGGCTTCATTACCAACTCAATTCTAGGTTTAGAAGGGACAGTTTTCAAACAGCAACTGGCAATGCCTGAAGAAAAGTAGATGTTTGTCTGTATGACCTGGAAATTCTCTGGAAACCAATTATAATTCAATCAACTGGGGGTTTTTATGAGTATTGATTGGATTGAGAAATTATTTTATACTGTTGTCCTGCACAACTTGTAGGGGACAGTTCTGCTTTGAATATCCAAGGGGTTTTTGTAAATGCTTGAGATAATTTCTATTAAAAATACCCTTTTCACGGGTAAAGAGCCAGCAACCACTGACATATACATTAATAACAACTCTAACGTAAATTCAGTTTTCCTAGGTTTTAGAAGCCTGGGTTCATCCACATAAATATTTCTCTGTACAATTTATTTACAGGATACAAAGACCCTCTTCACTGCTTGGTTTGGCTGATAACACAGATGAGAACTCCCTCCCAGAGCTGCTGAAGTTACCTCAAGCACACACGTCGTGGTGTGAGGGACTGACGTGCGCCCGTTCCTGCCTGGTTGTGCAAGAAGTTGGGTAAATGGAACATCCTTGACCTTTCCTCAGGTGTTACTAAGGGAGAAACAATCTGTGATTCACAACTCATTTCTGCCTGGGTCGTCTCTTTGACGTGATCTGTCTCTGGCTTGATCTCCCTGCATAAAAAAAGGGTGATGAATTGGAGGGGAGGGGAATCATCCCAGTTTTGGGGAGGAAGAGGGGTGTGAAAAACACATAGGGAAATAAAATTGAAACAAAGAAGCTTTGGGAGTGATTCTGAGGGTCTTCAAGGTTAAGCAAAAAGGTACAACCCCCCTGTTTTCACTTTGAGTTTTAAGGACAAACAGCCCAGTGGATTCTGCTTATTTTAGTCTGAGTATCAAAAGCCTGGATGGAAGAGCTCCACACACACCTGCTCCAAGAGGAAGGCCTGATAATGTTAAAAATCAGTGGAATTTGCAGGCAAAATCTACTCGTGGCAATGGGTTCTATCACAAACATCTTTTGATGTAAAGGCAATGGTTGCTACAGGGGATGACGTGAGATCCCTTAAAAAAAAAAAAGTGTCATTTCATGATGTCTCTCCAGCAACGTTTTCATAATCCAGCATAATTTCCTTTTATCAGAACCTCCCTGGCAGGAACACCTGGCTGCACACACTGCTTGTTTCACCAAGTAAATGAAAGTGAAGGGAAAGGCCTGACTGGTTTGGAAAGAATGCAGAACCTTCAGAAAGGCTGGGGCGAATTTATCATTTCCTTTTCAAACCTGCCATTTGAACCAGGAGTTCACCTTCTGCAGAGAACGTCAGCTCTGAAATGGGAACAATTCCTGCACTTGTGCTGGTGTGGCAAAGGAAACCTCAGTAGGAATTAAGTAGCTTTAAAAGGAATTTATAACAACTTTCATTCTTTACCCGTGTCAATGAACACTCACTAAGCTATGATTGATTTATCAGGTTTTACCAGTTGGTTTTGTAACCAAATACTTCCTTCTGCTGGCATCAGCGAAGAACTGCATTTGAAATCCAAACCATCCCAGGGCTGTGGAAGGAAGTGATTCCCCCTATTTTATTTTCATTTACTTCTGGATTAGGGCATCATCTCAGTTTATTGCTGCTGTCTGAACAGAAATCCTTTCAGCACCTCCTCTGCCAGGTGTACCCCACACCCAAAACCCACCTCTGATGCAGGTGGCTCCCTAAAATTAGAAGCTGATGCAACATTGATGGACTGCAAAGCTAAAAGGAGACTTTGGGCAACGTTCCCTGTGAGTGGGTGCTCAAACAAAAAACCTTTGGCCATCAAGGGGTAGAAATACACACACAAGTCTCTGATTTTGGCCCTGAAGCCCAAGTCAGGCCCTTGAGTGACCCCAACATCCCTTGGTCTGCACGGGGGGAATACAAAGCCTGCAATGGAGAACTAAAACAATTCCATAGCCCAGAGAGAATTTCTAAGGAGTAACCAGAAATAGAAAATGCACCACAGAGGAAAAGTTTTCAGAAAATCATGCAAAATCTCCCTGGTTTAAGGGGTATTAACACATTTCAGGCGACCCTGGGAGAGGAGAGAAAACACTTCTGAAAGAAGACAATGTTCACAGAAATCCAGACTGGTTTGGGTTGGAAGGAACCTTTAAGATCATCTCATTCCACCCCCTGCCATGGGCAAGGACACCTTCCACCAGCAGGATGACAATCTGCCCCCACGTGAGCTGTTCCAAACTACTAAATAAAACAAAAGAGCCTACTGATCACCCTTAATAAACCTGTACACACCCTCACCTGCCGCGATGCTGCCCAGCCAGGCCAGGATGTCCATCCTGGAGGTGTCCCTGGAGCTCGGTGGCCTCTTGCACTCAGTCCTCATGTAGTGAGTGAGTCTGGGCAGCCCCATGGGGCCAAGGAGTGAGGGGGTCCCTCCAGGATCCCCCGTGTCCCCCCTGTCAGGTGCCACCAGGCCTCTCAGTGGCCAAAAGGCAGCAGCGGAATGGCCCCGAGTGCTGCTCTGGCTGTGCTGGGGACCCTGGTCTGTGGCACTGGGGGAGCCATGAGGGGCTGCTGGGGGAGGAATGGTCTCAGCATCGGGGGCTGGGACGGGGGAAGGCTGTGGAGGGTCCCCACTGCCACCCTCGTGGAAGGGGGACAGCGATGTGAGTGCCCCATGTGCCGTGGGGGGCTCTGGGCTGCGGCTCGAGGGCTCTGCGGGCACCACGGAGGGGCTGCGGGGAGTGTGGGACAACTCAGCTACGGTGTTTTGCCTCAGGAGAGGGGGCCTAGGTGGAAATCTGTCATCCAGGGTTGTCCCTGTGCTCGTTCCAGACCCGCAGTTCCCCTGGGATGCTGTCACGAATCCCAGCCTGGGGGGTTTGGCCTCTGGGAGCTTCTCCCCAGTCGCTGCCGGGTCCTTCGTGCCGGGCTCCAACCTCCTGGTACCTGCTGGGCAAACAGGCAGGGCTCAACCCTCAGCAGAAATTCAAGAATTAAGAATTTGAGGAGAAGGCTTGCATAATTTTTTCCCTGTTTTTCAGTTAATTAATTGATTAATTTAATTAATTACAAAGGGTGATGAGGCACTGAACAGGGAATGGTCATGGCCCCAAGGCTGCCAGAGCTCCAGGAGCGTTTGAACAACGCTCCCAGGGATGCACAGGGTGGGATTGTTGAGGTGTCTGTGCAGGGCCAGGGCTTGGACTGATGATCCCTGGGGGTCCCTTCCAGCTCAGGATATTCTGCAATTTTCTGTGATTTGGGAATTTTTGGTGAGATTTTAGCGTGCTGCTTTTTCTTTTGGGGTCTTTTATCTGAGCCAGGTCTCCTGATCCATCTGCTCCGAACGCAGCCTCTGGGTGTAGCAGAGCCAAGACTCTTCCAGCCAGGGACTACAATCCCTCTTGCTCAAGCAATCCCTCAGGATGAGGAGTGGGAGGCAGAGTGGAGGGGGCTTCTCCTCCTCAGCCCCCTGGGAAGCAGAGGTTTCTCTGCAATAATTCGAGTATTTAGAGAATCCTATAAAGAACTGGGTTGGAAGGGACCCTAAAGCTCATCCAGCTCCAACCCCCTGCCATGGGCAGGGACACCTTCCACTAGATCAGGGAGCTCAGAACTTCATCCAACCTGGATGGATTTTAACTTATGTTGTTCTATAACCTCATGTAAAAAGTTTCTATTATGTTGGGGTTTTTCCATTATGAATTTCCAACCCGTGGTTGATGCTTTTGTCACCTAATTCCAGCAATGTCAGACATCAGATATTGGTAGAATCTTGAAGGCAATTTGGGGGATTTGGGCTTTAAAAATGCAATGAGTACTGAAACTAGGAGTTATTTCCTATACCACAATAATTTTTATATTCTTGTATTCTTAGACCCGACTGCAGCTTTACCTCTGAGTGCTGAAGCCTTAGGACAGGTTTGTGTGGGAAGAAATTTCAGGCACATTTTGTTTCTCATGCTGAACTCCTGGGTGTCAGATATTTGCAGTCAGGGGTAAAAAAATCACTGCAGATGATAGATTTGGGTTTTGTGCTTACCCAAATAATGGAATTTGGGCACAATCCCATCAAGGGTTATAAGGTTTCTCACTGAACTCTTCCTAGAAGTTGGGCTTTACTGCTGCCTGATCCAGGTAGATTTATGGAATCATGGAATGGTTTGGGTTGGAAAAGACCTTAAAGCTCATTCAGTGCCACCCCTGCCATGGGCAGGGACACCTCCCACTATCCCAGGTCACTCCAAGCCCCCTCCAACCTGGCCTTGGACACTTCCAGGGATGAGGCAGCCACAGCTGCTCTGGGAAACCTGTGCCAGGGCCTCACCACCCTCACAGGGAGGAATTCCTCCCCAGTATCTCACATAAATTTCAGTTCTTTCAGTTGGAAAGAGATTGGAAGGATTCAGGTCTCCTTCCTTTTAGCACCCAGTGGGAAAAACAGCAAGGACAACTTCCCATTCCAAAGGTGCAGCTCTGATCCAGGGGTGTGTGGATCACCACTTGTTCAACCTCCTGCCTGTCCCCTTTTACAGCTTTAAAAACACACAGCAAACGTCACCTCACACTACAAGCTGCTCAAATCCTAACTCTTTTGGACTTCTTTTTCCTCTTTTTCATCCCCAAAATAATCCACAATGATTGGAAAGTGTCTTAATTACATTCTGCCTTGATTTCCTGCCTCTGCACTGTGTGCACGTGCAGGCACGGATATTTTTCTGGAATTTTGTCATACACTCTGCTACTACTAATCCCAGCTTAAAAATATTTAGACACAGACATATAGATTTGACATATAGATACATATTTTTACAATTCCCTTTAAAAAAATCTCCCGTCCTCATTACAAATTTTGCAGTTTCCCCTGCGGTTCCCCCTGAAATTTTGCATATTACACGAAATAATTAACACAAGGTCCATCCTACCTGTTGTTGTGCACGTGCTGAAACAAAATGCCAAGACTACAAAGAGATTTGGTGTAAAATATTGACCAGAGCAACGTTTCCAAGTCATTTTTGTTGCCTTGAGGCTCCTTGTCCAAGTGAGAGATTGCTCCGGGCTCCTCACAACTCTGCTCCCTCTGCAAGCAAATTCCAAATGTTATGGAAGTCACTCAGGTAATGCAAGCAGGTTGCTGTGTTGGCTGAGCAGCTGACACACCTTAAATCCTGCTTAGTTTAAGAAGTTGTTGTTATCTGGGCAAAGAAAAATGGGGGCCAAACCTGATGAACTATAGCTACAAAAATGCACTTTGGGTTGTGAATCCATCCCAGGAGGAGCCAGGATGCCTGGCTCAGGATTTGTATGGGAAAAATTAGGGATGCAAAAATGGGGTTGTGGCAACAATAATGAAAAATCATTTGGATTTTAAATAAATAAATAAATAGTGGGGTTAATGGGATGAATCTGGGGGAAAAAGTAGGTCTCCAACAGTAACATTGCCATTAGTGGCCATGAGAAAATGTGTTGATGACAGAAAAGGACTGTGGAGGGAGAGCCAGGCAGTCACTGAGGGGGTCCCTCCCCCCCAGCTCTCTCCCAGAGCACATGGACAGGATTTGGGTTTTCAGGAGCAATTCCTCACACCCCTTTTTGCTCAAATAACGGAAATTGCTAATTTTAAAAAATTACCCCTGTGTAGTTTTGTGACTAAAATCCAACCCAAATAGACTTGGGGCAGAAATGTGTTGACCCGAGGATCCTGGAGGAGGCTGAGATGCTCATCACCTCCTCTCCTGCTCCTCTTCTGTCCCCAGGGGATGAATTGGGATCATTATTTCACAGTGGGAGCCACTTTGCCTCCTGATTTCCAGCATTGCAATGAACCCAGTGGACTGGAACTGTCCCTCTGGCCCTGCTCCAGGTGATGCTCAGGTACCCGAGAGCTGAATGTCCCAGCAGTGCATGGAGATGTTTAAATGTGTCCTTTGGGGACCAGAATGAGATCACTGATCTCATTTCATGCCCAAGTGATGCTGCTAAACACAAACCTTAAACCTGATCACGTCCCTGCTGCCCTAATTAGGCAGCCGTTTTGCAAAGGCAGCTTTCTGAGACACAGCAAATTGAATTATAGTCTGGGAGATGCTCAGTGTTTGTTTGCAGAGAGAAAAGTGCGTCTTCTAGGTTATCATGGAATCCCAGACTAGTTTGGGCTGTGAGGGACATTAAAGATCACCCAGTGCCACCCCCTGCCATGGGCAGGGACACCTTCCTCTATCCCAGGGTGCTCCAAGCCCCGTCCAGCCTGGCCTTGGACACTGCCAGGGATGGGGCAGCCACAGCTGCTCTGGGAAACCTGTGCCAGGGCCTCCCCACCCTCACAGGGAACAATTTCCTCCCCATATCCCATCTAAATCTCCCCTTTTTCACCTTTAAGCCACTCCCCTTGTCCTATCAAGTTGATATCATGTCTGCTGTTTGACATGGGGATGGAGCTGCTGTCTGGAGCTTGTTCAGTGCCAGTCTGGGCTGTTTCCTCTGCAAAGCCTGGCTTTGTGTCCCTGTTCTGTGCCTGCCCTGCTGGGCCAAACCAAACAGGGTCTCTCCTTGCACATCATGTGGGCCACTAGAGGCCATCCTAAACCTTGGAAAACAAAGTAGTGAAATGTGTGGGAATACAGGACAACATCAATCATAAAAGATTAATCAAAGTTCAGATATTTTTAAAACTGACTCAGCAGCTTGTTTCAGGATTGGTTGCTCTTTGGTTGCTCTTTGCTGATAAGTTTGGTGTGGTTTTTCCTGCAGTATTTGCTGCTGATGGAGCCAAGGTGCTGCACTGCACCAGCCTGGGCTGCCTTTAGTGGGATAATTCAACAGCACTTCAGTTACACCTGGTATTGTTGTAGTTTCACAGCAGAGCATTGAAAACCTTTCCCTCTGACCATTCCATTCTGTCTTTCTGTTTAACTACAGATTAAATTCTGTATTGAATCTATTCCTTCTTGCTGAGGCTGCCAAGGGGTAAAGACAAAGTCACACAGAGCACTTTGGGGCGTGAAGGGGGAGAAGGGAAAGCTAACAAGGTGCTGAGCTCCCAGGTCCTCCCTCCCTAGCAACATGGAAACACAAAAACCTTTGTGGGAGGAGTGCAGGGAGAGGTTGGCCCTTGTCACCATGCAGCAGGAAAACACAAAGTACTGGGGCTTTGTTGGAGGAATTCAGATTGAAAGGGGCAAATGTTTACCAGAAGGAAAAAGCAAAAAGGAACACAGGCTCAATCAGCTAAGCTGGGCTTTGTAATGAGGATTTCTGGTGTATTTTACATCCCATTTTAACAGGTTTAACTAAAAATGGTCATCACAATGTCAGAAGGATCCCAAGCTGTGGGATAGTGTCCAAAGGAGGGACACGGAGCTGGGGACGGGTCTGAGGAGCGGCTGAGGGCACTTGGCTCGTTCAGCTGGAGCAGAGGAGACTGAGGGGAGACTCCTCAGGGGCTGCAGCTCCTCCCGAGGGGAGGCGGAGGGGCAGGGGCTGAGCTCTGCTCTGGGAGCAGAGACAGGAGCCCAGGGAACGGCTGGAGCTGTGCCAGGGGGTTGGGATGGACATCAGGGAAAGGTTCTTCCCCCAGAGGGTGCTGGGCAGTGCCCAGGCTCCCCAGGGAATGGGCACGGCCCCAAGGCTGCCAGAGCTCCAGGAGCCTTTGGACAGCGCGCCCAGGGATGCACAGGGTGGGATTGCTGGGGTGTCTGTGCAGGGCCAGGGCTTGGACTGATGATCCCTGTGAGTCCCTTCCAGCTCAGGAGATGCCATGGTCCTACAATTCTATGAAAATTCAAGGGACCTGGCAATCCTGGGTGTTCCTTTTGAAACCAGACCTTGGTTCTTGCTCTCCCTTAGGCCCAGCTGGTGGAGGGGCAGATCCAGGTCAGCTGGGGACAAGGCAAAGCACGGCACTGGTGACCTTCCCTGGGCCAAAGCCCAGTCCTGAGCATGTCAGTATTTCACTTCAGTGAGGCTTCAATACCTCCCTAATTAAACATCTGAACATCTTTCAAGTGCTCTACTAAAGACATCCGTTTAAAATTAGGACCATAGTGCTGATTTTATCATTAATTAGAATCATAGAATCTTAGAATAGCCTTGGTTGGAAGGAATCTCAAAGCCCATCCAGTCCGACCCCTGCCATGGTCAAGGACACCTCCCACTATCCCAGGGTGCTCCAAGCCCCATCCAGCCTGGCCTTGGCCACCGCCAGGGATCCAGGGGCAGCCACAGCTGCTCTGGGAAACCTGTGCCAGTGCCTCCCCACCCTCCCAGCCAAGAATTTTTTCCTAATACCCAATCTAACCCTGCCCTGTGTCAGTGGGAAGCCATTCCCCCTTGTCCTGTCACTCCAGCCCCTTTTAAAACGTCTCTCTCTCCATCTTCCTTGCGGGCTCCCTTCAGACACTGGAAGGCCACAATTAGGTCAGCCCTGAGCTTCTCGCTGATTGTCCTCCAGGCTGAACAATCCCAATTCCCTCAGCCTCTCCTCACATCAGAGCAGCTCCATCTCTCTGATCATCTTGGTGGCCTCCTCTGGCCTCGCTCCAATTAAGCAGGAGTGAGAAACTTCGCCTTGGAGAGCAGTGACAATTCACACAGTGGGGGAGTTCCCCTCAGTGCATTTACTCCGGTGATTCCTTCACTCATGGGAAAACAGGCGGTCAGATTTGGTAGGAAAAAAGAGCCTTCTTTGCACTCAACACACCAGGCCTGTAGTACGGAGATGGTGGGATGAATTAGAGCTTTAAATACCACCCCGAGGCTGGCTCTGCACAGCCCCTGCAGGCACAGAGCCAAGGTACAGATTGGGTGACACACGCTGGCGTTGAACAGGCTGATTTTCACACCACCCCCTGGAACCAGCTCCGTGTTTGAAGGGCTTTTTTCCAGCATTTTGAGGAATAAATATAGGTCTGAGTGAATTTGTTTGGAGAAAAATATAATGTGGAAGAGCAAAGGTTTGTTTACTTGAAGAGCCTCAATGGAAAATACAGCCTGTGACTGTGCTTGTGGGGGAGGTTGGGTTATTGTTCCATCTTCAATTCTTAAATCTTTAAATCTTTTTATTCATTTCATATCAAAACATCTCTCATATGGAGGTTTCTCCCTGCTAGCAGTTTTTCTCCTGATTGAATCATTAACCTTGACATCTTTTGTATAGAATATTAAATTAATCTTTTTGCCATCATCAGGAATAATTAATGTAAGGACACTTTGTCTAATGAGTTGTAAGAGCACAGTTCAAAAGGAGTCTTTCTTTTGTGGCATCATTGTATTGGCTGGATGCTTCCAGTCTGTTCCAATGAAATAGAAAATGCCAGGTTGTATGTAGGAGCTGAGACAGATTCCAGGATTAGTCCCTAGCTGACAAAAACACAATGGGAAATTCAGCTCTGCCCTGCAATGCAGTTGGAAGGAAGGCTGGGATCCCCTCAGCTGCTAAGGCCAATTGTGGGAGGTTCAACAAGGCCACGGGCCAGGTCCTGCCTTGGGTCACAACAACCCCCTGCAGCTCCAGGCTGGGGAAGAGGGGCTGGAAAGCTGGAAAAGCCCCTGGGGGTGCTGGTGACAGTGGCTGAACCAGAGCCAGGAGTGTGTGTCGGTGGTCAAGAGGCCAGTGGCACCTGGCTTGTACCACCATGGTGTGGCCTCAGGCCCAGGGCAGGGATTGTCCCCTGTGCTGGCCCTGCTGAGGCCACACCTCAGATCCTGGGGGCAGTTTGGGGCCCCTCACAAGAAGGACATGGAGGGGCTGGAGCGTGTCCAGAGAAGGGAATGGAGCTGGGAAGAGTCTGGAGCACCAGGAGCAGCTGAGGGAGCTGGGGGGGCTCAGCCTGGAGAAAAGGAGGCTCAGGGGGGCCCTTCTGGTTCTGACAGGAGGGGGCAGCCAGGGGGGGTCAGGCTCTGCTCCCAGGGAACAGGGACAGGGTGAGAGGGAACGGCCTCAGGCTGTGCCAGGAGAGGTTGAGGTTGGATACTAGGAAAATTTCTTCACTGAAAGTGCTGTCCAGCCCTGGCACAGCTGCCCAAGGCAGTGGTGGAGTCCCCAGCCCTGAAGAGATTTAAAAGACTTGTGGATGTGACACTTGGGGACAGGGTTTTGCAGAGGGCTGGGCGATGCTGGGTGAACAGTTGGACTGGGTGATCTGAGAGGCCTTTTCCAGCCTAAGTGATTCTGACCTTACTTAGAGTTCCCCTGAGTTGTCTGCCCCATCTTCCAAAGGTGATAAGCTTTCTTCCCCCAAATTCCTGCCAAAGCTCCATGTTCAGCCAGGCTGATCCTCTTCCCCTCATCCCTGAATATTGATGATGTTTCTTAGCTGAGTTTGTCCTTCCTTTCCCACCCAGGTAGCACTTGCTGAGATACCCATGTACTTTCCATGGCCTCACTCCCTGCTGTCTTGAGATTGTTCCACTTGACATCTTTAATGTGTCCAAGCCGAGCCTTAGTATGAGCAGAGAGACAAACATAGAACAGATCTACAGAATCACAGCATCATTAGGGTTGGAAAAGACCTTTAGCTGTGGATCCAAAAAACACCATTTCCATGAGAATCTTAAAACTGGCATTATTTTAGACGGCAGATATTCTCCCTTAAGGCTGGTTGGGAATTTATCCTATTAATTTAGGCTTTTACCTCTTCCATTACCTTTAATCTGCAAAAAAAAAAACAAAAGAGGAGACTTTTTTACTCTGTTTCTAGTCTAGCAAATGGTTTGAAATTCCCTGCATCATTTTTCCCAGAAGCCTTGGCTCCTTGGAGGAGCTGTAATTCCAACACTGACACAGTTCTGGAGGTGCCCCAACCCACGTGGGGCTGTGCCACCGTTGTGCCCAGGGCCAGGACGCGCATGCACAACTCCGTGGCACAGACACTTCGTGTGGTGCCTTGGCTTTGCTTCCTCAGCCCTTCCCAGTCCCTCAGCCTCAGTTTTAACCCTCAGCTAAGAGTGGAGCTCCTTCATGGCTGCTCCAAGGTGTGGCTCAGCTCGAAGTGAGTCTGACAAAGGTGTTGGGATGGAGGGAGAGGTGGGTGGGGGTCTCAGCCCTGCCCAGCGCTGTGACAAAGACCCACAGAGGGTGTGCACAAAGCCTGCACTTGGTGACCTTGGAGGCCTTTTCCAACCTTAATGATTCCACAGCACAGGCTGTGATGTCACACAGAGATCTGGGGGATTGGAACGAAAATTATTGACAATGAAAACAACAAAACCTGGTGGTTCAGACACCACCCAGATCCATTTGTCCTTTTGTAGATCCAGTTCCTGAATCTGTGACAGGTTCTTACAGTTCTGCTTCTTTATCTCTTCGCTCATGCTCAGGCTCTCCTTGGACACGTGTTGTCCCATTCCAACTAGGAATAAATAAATACTGGAAGCAAAGCATTCTCCAAATGTAGGGGTTCAGACAATATTAAAGAATGCTCACTAAGCCTTTCTTGAATTTGATATATGGACTTATATTTCTTGCCTCTTGCAGTTCCTACAACAGACAATAATTCAGCAATCACAGGCTGTAAAAGAACAAGAAAAACAATCAGTCCATATTCAGGTTTGTATTGTTTCACCTCCCATTTTGCATTTGCAAATTTGAAAGATTTTTTGAGCCCCATTAACTGAAATATAAATTGAGTTCAAAAGAGCAGAGTGTCCCTAATGTGGGAATGATCCAAGAAAGAAGCAGGAAATGTATTAAAGGACTCTCTGCAGTTTCTTAGCCTTATTTACTCAGGGGATAAAAGCAGTATCAAAGGATGTTTGTTCCTCTCTGGTTGAACATCAATCTGGCTTACATCACATCACTCTTACATTTCTGCTCATACAAACACAAATTAGTCCAAGAAAATCTCTTCCCCAAGAGTCACCAACTACATTTCTTCTGTTTCAGACATCCAAGACTGAAAAAAAGTTGGAGATAAAACCTTCTATTTCTGTATTACCCTTTATTTTGGCTTCTTAATTTGAAATTAGCCATGATGAGGCCAGAACACGATGCTGTGCATTTGTCGTGCTGAAAACGTAGAAACCAAAACCTGCAAGGAAGGCAATTTCTCTGTTAGATGCTCCAACTTAAATACACTTTCAATATCAAGAAAGTTCTTTTTATATATCTGGAATCAGAGGACAAGATTTACTCATTTTTTTTCTTAGTTTTAAGGAAATCTGTGGATGTGCTGATTGCACAGCTCTTTATCTCAGTGCCATCTGAAACAATTGGTCAGTTATGCAAACAAAACAAACTATTTCTACAAGGAACGGTTTATGTTGGCCCAGAGTGGCCCTTCAGGGATGGAAGGCAACTGTCAGGAAACTGCGATGTTCTAAACTCAAATATTTGTCTTGCATTAAGCCTCCCTTGAATCTTGTCATTACATCTTTGTTCTGGCTGAGGTTTAGGGATGGAGAGGCCCCAGGAAAGAAGCTGCTCCTGCAGATTTTGAAATAGATGAGAAGGGCTCCAATCCTCCACGTTGCTGATAATGAATTGTCAGAGGCTTTCCTTGCCTCAGCCAAGGGCCAGCTCAGCAGAGACCCCCCAGCTGTGCTGGGAAATGCAAGTGAACAAAGCAAATCCACAGCCCTTTCCAGCCAATTAAATCCTTGAGGTCAGCAGGGAAAGAATCCAAAATCACAACGAGTTTTGTTGATGTCATCAGCTCAGCAATGCAGATAAATAACGATATTTTACCAGAGCACGTTTAGACCCAATAAGGACCAATTTAGCTGGAGGCAAGGAGTGTTCCTAGAACTCCTGTGGGCCATGGCTGTGCACACATGGATGTACTTCCCAGTGTACGTGCCTCTGCCTGTGCTCATTTCTTTCCTTTCCCAGTACATTCAGTGCTGGGATCTGCTCTGCAGTGAGAAGTATTTAAAACCTCACTGCAGTGTGAAATTCCTGCACAAATATAGAATTATTGCAAAGGGAGAGAACGTGAATAATCATGGCAGTGATGCAGATACAAGTAATGCACCTGCTGCCCTTCTCCCTTGGGAGAAGATCCAAGTTTTCTTATGGAATTTGGGATATTTTGGAGAGGAACAGAACAGCTTTGATTCTGTCCCTCTGCTCTGCTCTGGTGAAACCTCACCTGGAGCACTGGGTCCAGCTCCTTGTTCCCCAACACAGGAGGGACGTGGACCTGCTGGAGAGAGTCCAGAGGAGGCCATGGAGAGGACTGGAGTGATGGAGCACCTGGCTACAGGGAAACACAGAGGGAATTGGGATTGTTCAGCCTGCAGAAGAGAAGGCTCCAGGGAGAGCTCAGAGCCCCTTCCAGGGCTTAAAGTTGCTCCAGGAGAGCTGGAGAGGGGCTTGGGACAAGGGATGGAGGGACAGGACACAGGGAATGGCTTCCCAGTGCCAGAGGGCAGGGTTAGATGGGATATTGGGAAGGAATTCCGGGCTGTCAGGGTGGGGAGGCCCTGGCACAGGTTTCCCAGAGCAGCTGTGGCTGCCCCTGGATCCCTGGCAGTGTCCAAGGCCAGGTTGGACGGCGCTTGGAGATCCCTGGGACAGTGGAAGGTGTCCCTGCCCATGGCAGGGGGTGGCACTGGGTGGGCTTTAAGGTCCTTTTCAACCCAAACCATTCTGGGATTCTCCTCAAACAAGTGGATGAACCCACATCTCTCAGTATTGGGGCAATTACTCTGAGCACTGCTCAGTGAAGGGCAGGGGAATAAACGCAGCAGAGCAGGGATTGTCCATGGAACAGGCTGGGATTGACCATGGAACAGGCTGGGATTGCAGAGTCTCAATCCTGTGCAGATGCAGCTTCCAGAGCCTGTGCTGTGGCTGCAGCGTTGGCAGAGCAGCCCAGGAAAGGGACTGGCTCTGCCTCCCTCAGCAGTGGAGGGTTTGGCACAGTCCCAAAACTGAGGAATTTTCTTCCTTAATGCTCCAGTGACCACCCCGAGGTCAGGGGAGTTACGTGACCAATTCACTGCCCAATTATGAAGAGATTTAATAGCAAAGGAGCCTACAGAGGGATTAGGAATCTTTTGTTACCTGCCTTCCTTATTGAGCTCTGGTTCTGGGCTTAGCTGAACTCATTTCAAGGGGAACAACTCTGGGAAAAGCAGAGGTCAGCAGGCTTGGCTAGCTGGGAATTGTCCTTTCTCCTTGCCAGTGGATGGTTCCTTTTGCTTGGAGGGATAAACTAATATTAAAAGGAACTTGGGAATCCCTTTGGTTTCCCTTCTCACCCTATATTTCCATCTAGAACATCTCAGTTCCCCCAGCATCCTCTGGGCAGAAAACACCCCAAATTCCCATTCCCTGTGCACCGTGGCTGTGGCAGCAAAACTGCACAAATCCATTGGGATTGAATATTCCTTCAGCATGAGGGGGGAGGATATGCCAGAGGGACCTTCTTGGAAACATCACTGAGGGCAGTAGACCTTCCAGGCCCCTCCAGTTCTGCTCCAGGTCCCAGGAATGTTGTCAGGGATTCCCAGCATGGCCCCAGGGACCTCTCTCGATCCACATCCAGCCTGTTCCTCCCGGGACTGGGGAAAAACCCTCTCAGTGAAGTATCCCAGGGCTGAGAGGGGCTCTGGTGTCCACATTCTTTTGACAAGAAGAATTTTAAACTCAGAGTTCTTTCAGTCCCAAAGGGTCACTTTGACACAGAGAGTAATGAAATAAATCCCTTATTGAAATTCTCATCTCTTCCAAACATCCCTGAAAATTACAGTAAAGCTTCCCAAAAGCACATTTCCATGTCCTTAGATGATGCACTGGAAGGACTGAAGTTTTTAGGCAGAAATTGCTTTGTTTTTCTCTTTGAGAATCTTCTTTTTACAGATCAAAAGCGGTAAAACAACAGTGAGATAATGCTGCTACAATAGAGAGAGGTGATGTCAAGTGTTGATGCATTATGAGGGTTCCAACACATAAATATATTTTCTCTAAGAGTCTTCACAGCCGTTATTTCAGATTAATTACAACCATAATGATTTTAATCATCTGCTACTCTGATGGCAACCTTGAAATTGCCATTTACAACACCGACTTCAAACAGTGATTGCAAAAACCCTGCTCCTTGATATTTCCATGAAACTTTTCAGCTGACATGTCTGACCAAAATAGAACTATTTATTTAACCTTCCCCCTCAGGATCTCTGCAAACATGACATTCAACACCAAACCTTCTAAAGTTTACTACTAAGCACTTCTAAGGAATTACAGGTGGGAATATTGCTCAAGGCTGAAAGGTTTTAGAAGTAAATTATTCCTTGATTAAAATCTTTAAGTGCTCCTTCCTGCTTTTTTTTGGGAGCATTTATTCATACATGGATCAGCCCATCATAGAACCCTGGAGTTTCTCCCATATCTTCATATGTAAATTCCTATTTTCTGGCCACTTACTGACTGATTGCCAAACAGTGGGATTTTGTGGATTAATTGTTCATATGCTAGTTTTAAAATTATTTTAAACTACTCTATCCAAAAAGAAGCTACAGTGAAACTGTGCAGAGTTGCCTTCATCAGCTGCCACCACTCTGGGGATTCTTTGCAGAAAACAAATATCTAGAAGATAAATTCTTTATTTATTGGGTTTTTTAATGCACGTGGAAAAAAAACCCTTGAGAAATTCTTCCACAGGAAAACTTTGGGAAAAGAAAAATAATCTGATTGTACATTGCCAGACTAATTAATGAATTAAAGGAATTTATTGAGATAAATCCATTTCTCACCTGCTGTGCGAACCTTGATTCGAAGTAGCAGCACCAGGAGCCAGAAACGGGTCCTGAGATCTTGTTTTTCCCGGGCCATTCCAAGGGCAGGAACGGTGCTGCTGCTGAATGTGGGAGATAACAAAAGCCTCGGGTCTCTGGTTCAGCAGCACCTGCCCCAGAACACAAAAGGATCTCGGATTTGCATTTGTAAAGCAAAAATAATCCCAGGAGTTACCGAGCTGCAGCTTGGAAGGGTGGGATGGGTCTAGAACCAGAAAATAGGGTAAAATCACAGATTTGGAATCACAGAGTTTGGGAAAACCCTCCAAGGCCATCGAGTCCCATCCCCACCTTGTTCCCAGCCCAGAGCTCTGAGTGCCACAGCCAGGCCTTCCTTGGACGCCTCCAGGGATGGGACTCCAACACTTCCCTGGGTAGCCCCTTCCAAAGCCTGACCACCCTTTCCATGAGAAAATTCCTCCTGGTGTCCAACCTGCCCCTCCCTTGGCACAGCTGAGGCCGTTCCCTCTCCTCCTGTCCCTCTTCCCTGGGAGCAGAGCCCGCCCCCCCCCGGCTGCCCCCTCCTGCCCGGGCCTTTCGCCGAGCCCGCAGGGCCCCCCCGAGCCTCCTTTGCTCCAGGCTGAGCCCCCCCAGCTCCCTCAGCTGCTCCTCATATCCCAAGGCTCCTCAAGACATTCAGTGAACTGGATATTTAGGATGCAGAATAATTCTCAATTGATCTCTGAAAAACCCCAGTGCTGCACCGTGTCTCCATGGGGCCTTCACGGCCAAAACTGCCTCCATCTTCCCGTGGAAAACACAAGGGGGGAGTCACAGCATCCAGGTGATGCTCCCAGACACAGCTCCAGGTCTTTCCATTGCAGTCATTTCTTGGAAAAGTCACTTGATTTGAAGGCAAGAAGCAAAAATGTTTTGCCATCACTTGTGGGCACCTTCCCCTCTCTAGAAATGAGCTCAGGCTCTTGGTTTTGCAGGGGTGACCACCTTCCCTGCTGCATCACACTGGAAAAGGTCTCGAGTCATGGCACGGGAGGTTCAGGTTGGATATCAGGAAAAATTTTTTCTCTGAAAGGGTGAAAAGCATTGGAATGGGCTGTCCAGGGAAGTGGTGGAGTCACCATCCCTGGAAGAGATCAAAAAACAAGTGGATGTGGCACTTGGGGACATGCTTTAGTGGGCATGGAGGCATTTGGCCAAAGGCTGGACTGGATGATCTTGGAGGTCTTTTCCAACCTAAATAATTTTGTGATTCTATGAAATCCAGACCAAGACACCTCCGTATTTCACAAATATTGAAATTCAAGGCCTGCTTTGCCTGCGGTGCTTTCCACTCCTCAGCAATCAGAGGGTTAAGAGGGGAATGACGACAGGGAAGGTTTGGGAAGACAAATGGCAAAACAAGGAAAGAGCAGAGGGAGAGACCGGCGTGGTTCAGAGCAGAGGGAAGAGCAGCACCTGAGGCATGAAGTTCTACTGGATGCTCCGGCCTTGCGGGTGTGGTGAGAAGCATTAACGTGAAGGTCAAGTGTTCGGGGACCTGTGTGGATCCTGCAGACCTGCATTTCCAGCATTGCATTCCTCAGAAGGCTTTTGTCTTTGGGCAATTAACGCCTTCTGATTCGGGCCTTGCTACTGGAATGTGGGGGGTGTTTTCTGCTCACAGGAGCCTGAGGGATTCCCTTGGTGGAAGGGGACTGAAGGAATCCCTGAAGGAAGTCCCGGGATCCATTAGCGCGTCCTTATCTAAATTGTGGCTGTGTTATCAGGCCCTGGCAGGGGATTTGCAGATGTTTTGTTTATTCACCTGTAACACACTCAGGGAGGCCCTGCCTCAGTTTAAATTAAAGGCAAGGCACAACCCCCTTCCTGCACCCAGCTCTTGTCTGCTCCAGCAGGGAATATTCCCTGCAGGAATAGGGAAATCTGCCCTCTCCATCAGCAGGAACCACTGCAGATTTCATGGAGATGCTTGGAGCAGCAGGGAGGGAACAGAACTGTACTGGTGTCACTGCCCTCATGGTTTATGGTCTGGTTTTTAGGCTCTGGCATCTCCTTGCAGACCTCCCCAGAGCAATCTGATCCCTGCAGCCCATTTGTCTCTCTTCAGCAAGAGATTCCTGCCAAAATGATGCTGCATGTGATGTAATGTTAATATAAATTATCTTCAACCCAAATTTCCTCCCTGGCTGAGCAGGAAAGAGCACGAGCTGCAGAATGTTGGCCTCTGTGTGGCACAAACCTGTGCTGAGCTGTTTGAGGAAGGACAAATTCAGTGACCCCAGCACGGCACTGAGCCCCTGCCCACGCCAGACCACACTTGGTGTCAGAGGAGTGAGAGGCAGACCTTGTAAGGAGTGATAGATAACAGGAAAAATCCTTAGAGAAGGAGGAACACGAGGGTTCATCAGGCCCTGAGTCATGGGAGACTCTGTGTGTGTCTGCCAGAGAGCTTTGGGGAACAAGATCGTTATTAATGAACCAAAGCTTCATAACAGTCATTCTTTCTAAAATCTCCTTTGCCACCTTCAAGGAACTAATCACCACGAAGGCCTGGGAAAGTTAAGTTGATGTTTTTCCAAATGCAGAGGAATGGAAAGGATGCCCCATCCCTGGAATGTTCCAGGCCAGGTTGGAGCAACTTGATCCAGTGGGAGGTGTCGCTGCCCATGGCAGGGGTGGAATGAGATGAGCTTTAAGGACCCTTCCAATCCAAACCATTGGGTTTTCCCTTTATTTTATAAAGGGAAAAAGGTCTTTTTGTCAGTTTATGCCTGGCAGGAGGACAGTGGGGGTAGGAGTGTCCTGTGGAGCTTTAGCACCCCCAGTGCCATGGAGCCTGTGCTGTTTCCTTGTTCCTTCCCTGGCTGGAGAGATCTCAGGTGAGTTGATGACCTTCCTCTTCAACTTGTCATCCAGACCATGCCTTTCCTAGAATCATAGAATATCCTGAGCTGGATCCCACCAGGATCATCCAGTCCAACCCCTGGCCCTGCACAGACACCCCAACAATCCCACCCTGTGCATCCCTGGGAGCGTTGTCCAAACGCTCCTGGAGCTCTGGCAGCCTTGGGGCCGTGCCCATTCCCTGGGGAGCCTGGTCAGTGCCCAGCACCTCTGGGGGAAGAACCTCTCCCTGATGTCCATCCCAACCCCCTGGCACAGCTCCAGCCATTCCCTCAGGTCCTCTCCCTGTTTACCAGAGAGTTCTTCCATGTGCAGCCCTGTCCTCTGCCAGAAGCTGCCCATGGATGAGCCGTGATCCTGGTCCTGCTGATGGATCCCTCAGTGCTGGGAAACCTCACCTGGAGAGGACTCGAGTTATTCCCTTTTCCATGACCCTGCTCATTCAGCAGCAGTCAGGGCATCCTTTGGGGGGTTGCTGCAGGCAGGTATTTGTGGGAATAAAATTCTCCCAAGGATTTAATAAACTCCTGCCGGTTTAAGAGCCTGCAAGGTCCAGACAGCTGAGGTTTTAGACAAAAATAAGCCGGGTGGGTTTTGCCACCGTGCTGCAAAACAGGTGAGTCTGAAACAGAGCAGGGAAGCTGTGAATCACAGGAGTGAGAGCCTTTCATGGACTGAAGTGAAAATGTCACTGATACCAAGGATTTCTTGGTATGCAGCTCTATTTTCCACCTGTTTAATTAGCACAGCACGGGCTGGTGCTCTTAAAAAGAGAGCTCTGACTACAAGGAGCAGCTGCCTGTCACACCCGAGGTTCTCAGTAACAAAGCAAGGGTTGGTAGTGGAAATGTTGAATATTAAAGTTGCCTTTTTTAGGTTTTCTTCCAGAAGGGATTCATCCAGTCCTGATGTGAGCAGGTTGGAATCCTTCACCCCCTCCCCAGGGCATCTCGGACCAGCCCAGGGGAAGAGATTTTCATTCCCCAGGCCCAGCCAGCTCAGAGCTCCTCTGACGTGTCAAACCTTCTTTGGGGATGGTTAAATAGGTGAAATATTTGAGGTGAGCATCACTCCCCTGACCCCAAGGAGTGTTTGTGCCTCTTGTACCCTCACTGAGGTGAGGGCAAAGACAAGGCGCAGGACTGCAGGAATGGCCAAGTGGGATCAGGCCAGGAACGAGTCACTCCAGAGTCATTCTGTAGCTGGGCAGGATTTTCATACATTTTCCTCTTAAAAAAAAAAATGATTCTTTACTGAAATAGAAGCTTTAAGCAGGGTTGTGTTGGGTTCTGCCCATTATATTCTGGATGCAAAGTCAAACATGCAAATAAGTCTGAAATGTTCCATTTTCAAATGACAAGAACTTTGCATTTCCACTTTTCCTTTCAAAATAATTTTTGCTATGAAAATTATTACTTGATATCATAAAGTACAATAAGAACATCAAAGAGGCCTGTCAAAATGACAACAGAGCATTTCAAGTCACTTTAAAAAACTTTTTAAACGCCTCATTTTTTTTTTCCCTGAATTTTTAAATATGACATTTCACTCCACACTGGAATGAAAATTGAGTTTGAAATTACAGAATTCCCAAGGAAAGAGACATTTCAGTGCCCACGTAGGTGTAGTCTTAATGCACTAAACATTTCAAACCCCAAACGTCGACTGTGTGGCACCAAGTGTTCAAAAACAATTTCTGAAAGCTCTAAAATACCATGCAGAGAGGATCAGATTGATGCTTTATCAGGGTTGCTTTTAAAACCTTGAAAACTTTATGCATTAAAAGAGAGAGAATATTTGGTGGCACAAGTGTCCTTACAGAAGGTCCCAGCTGAGATTATTGGGTCCCCTTCCCTTGCTCGAAGCTCAGTTTCACTGAGAGTGAACTTTAGAGGTTTTTAAGCTCAGATAAGATTTCAATTCATGACTTCATCTGTTTAAAGGCATCACTACACAGCCTTGGGAAGAGGCAAAGGGAGGGGCTCCTGTGCAGGGCTGGTTTCCAGCAATACCCAGATGGAAACTTTTAATTTGCATTTTTCTGCTTCGCGTTAATTCCCCTTTATATGAACAACAGAAAATGGCTTCTTCCCTGAATGTATAAAAACATGGAAATTGGATCAGCTTAAAACATTGCAGTGTAAAATGTCTGTAAATGTCTCTAAATATTGCAGTTTGTTTTACCAGTTCCACTTTGCTGGGGGCTCAAAGATGGGAGAGCTGGGGGAGAAGAGAAGTATTCAGGGAGACCTGAGAGCTCCTTCCAGTGCCTAAAGGGGCTCCAGGAGAGCTGGAGAGGGATTTGGGCAAGGGATGGAGGGACAGGAGACAGGGAATGGCTTCCCACTGCCAGAAAGCAGGGTTGGATGGGATATTGGGAAGGAATTGTTCCCTGTGAGGGTGGGGAGGGCCTGGGACAGAGAGGTTGTGGCAGCCCCATCCCTGGAAGTGTCCAAGGCCAGGTTGGAGGGGCCTTGGAGCAACCTGGGATAGTGGAAGGTGTCCCTGCCCATGGCATGGAGTTGGAATGGGATGATCCTTCAGGTCCCTTCCAAGCCAAACCATTCCACAATTCTGTAAAAGCTGGATGAGACACGAGGTGTCTCCTTCACAGCCACGTTGCAGATGTAAGGTCAGGAAGAACCCCCTGTGCCCTCAGGACATCCCAGGTGACCCTTCCAAGATGATTTTCCTTGCTTTAAACTGGAATACTGAACTTGCATTGCTGAGGAGGCTTTTCGGTGGCTTGAAAACCAGTGGGATTCCTGCAAACCAAAAAAAAAAAAAGCCCAAACAAAATTAAAACAACAACAACAAAACTGAAACAAAACAAAAAAATCCCTCAGCAGAAGGGCTTGGGAATACTCTCTGGGAAGGAGCGTGTCTTTTGTAGCCGGGAGATTGGCAGGGAGGAAAATTGAGTTTGAAATGTGTTGTTAGGGCAGCTCTGTGATCCTGGGAAGTGTGGATTTCTCTGTGAGAAGTAAAATCTCTCATGGTAATTCTTGAGGATTGTGTGGGAACCACATGAGGGAAAATCTGCGGGCCAGAAGATTCTTTGGAGAGTTGATGAGTTTGGGTACAAATTGTAACACTGAGGCTTTCTTGTGTAATTCCCACTGTTCCCATCCCTTCGGAGCTCTGGAGCAATCCCCGCCACGAGGACTTTTCCTGAGCTGCCAGGTTCTGGGAACACCCAAATCTCAGAGCTCTGCCGGGATTCAGCTCCAGGCCAAGGGGCTCTGGAATGGAAGCTGAACTTCAACCACCTCGTGGTGGAAATCCTGAAAATCTCCAGGTGGGATTTGAGGCCATTCAACATCACTCGTGTCCCTGTGGGTGCCCACAGCTTGGTCATGGTCACCTTGGCTGAGTTGGTTCCTTGTGCCACAGGTATTTCCTGGAGCACCCTTTAAATGCAGGGTACTAATTAGTACTAATGTACTCATTTGGGGTACTAATGTACTAATTTGAGGTACTAATGTACTAATTTGCCCTAAATCTGGCCTTGACTCACTCCCTAAGACTCAACAATTAGATTTGACGGTGAATTTCACCTCAAGGCCACTTGTACTGCTGCAAAGGCGTCCCTGCAGAAACCTGGATTTCCCTCAAGGGGCTTTTAGAGGTTCCCACACACGTCTGGGTCTACCCTCAGGCCCAGGAGTTGGAATGTCATGGATTATTCTTGTAGATTTTAAAAGGAGTAGCTGGAGGTGAGGGAATCACCTGGAACTGCTTGAAGTAAGGCTGTGCATGTAAATTGAATTTTCCACTCCTTAATTGTTCTGTGGAGCCGAACTGACAGATGGATGAAGCAGCCCAGATTTACTGGGGGTGATGTTCCAGAGCTTTTCTGGATGTTTCCTGGAGGAAATGTCTTGGTGAGTGAGTTGTCTGAAATCCCAGTTTCAGTGGTGCATTAGAAGTGTGAGCTCTGGCCCAAGAAATAATCCTGGACTGAGAATCCAACAGGAATCCGGGAGAATTGGCATTATCTGCGTGCAAAAGTCTGTGGGAGGAGGAGGAAACTCTTCCTGGAACCTCACAAAGTTCTTGAGCACGAATTACTGTGCTGAACTAATGAGTTTGCAGATCAAAAGTGCTTCAGCTGAGCTTTAATGGTTCTTGACATAAAAGGGTTATTTGAATTTATATCAGTGTCTCCTTCTTATTCTTGTGGCAGAGTATTTGGGAAGATCATATTTTAAATATCCCATACCATTCATTAATGAATGAAATTCAGTTTTTACCATGAGTAATGGCTTATCTAAAGTTGCAATAGTCCAAAAAGGCTCTTTTCATATGGAAATCTTCCAAGTCTTTAGCATTTCTTCTTGCACTCTTTGAACTTGATTTGCATTTTCCAAACGAGGGGAACAGAACTGATTGAAAACCCCATTTCAGATGAGGAGGTATCACCACTAATGTAATATATGGCTCTATAATATTTTCATCATTACATAAAGCCTATATTTAAATATCCTGCTCTTCTGGACAGAACGCTTTGCTGAGCAGATGCTTCTTAATGAGCTCCTTCCAGTGACACCGAGGCCTTTGAGTTGATTTACAATGCATGAAAACCAGGAATACTTCAAACTGTTCCTTCCCATATGCATCACGCTGCACCGACTTTAATCTGCCATCCTATTGCCCAGCTGATCCTTTTTTCTGTCCTTTCAAAGTTCCTCAAAATCCTCTCCTATCAGGGACTATTCAAAATTCTCCCACATCTAAGTAATTTTCCCAAAGCCATAATTTGCTGCCATCCCCTATTCACTGTCTGTTATAGAGCATCACTAAATATATGCAGCAATTCTGCCTCTTGCAAGAACTGCTGGGCTATGGAGCTGCTCATCTCTTTCCATGCTGAAAGTTTGTCCCTATATTCTCCATTTTGGGATTTTATCTCCTGAAACCTGGATGGGAGAGCTGGGGGTGTTCACCTGGAGAAGAGAAGGCTCCAGGGAGAGCTCAGAGCCCCTTCCAGGGCCTAAAGGGGCTCCAGGAGAGCTGGAGAGGGGCTTGGGACAAGGGATGGAGGGACAGGACACAGGGAATGGCTTCCCAGTGCCAGAGGGCAGGGTTAGATGGGATATTGGGAAGGAATTGTTCCCTGTGAGGGTGGGGAGGCCCTGGCACAGGTGGCCCAGAGAAGCTGGGGCTGCCCCATCCCTGGAAGTGTCCAAGGCCAGGTTGGACGGGGCTTGGAGCACCCTGGGATAGTGGAAGGTGTCCCTGCCCATGGCAGGAGGTTGGAATGGGATGATCCTTCAAGTCCCTTCCAACCCAAACCATTCCCTGACTCCACAATGATTCTGTGACTCATTTCTAACCAGCGAGAGAATTTTTCANGATCCTTCAATTCCAACCCAAACCATTCCCTGACTCCACAATGATTCTGTGACTCATTTCTAACCAGCGAGAGAATTTTTCACAGTGGAGCTCTTCAACCACGCAACTGGGACAGCACCACACCTCTCTTATCTGAGCAGCTTTGGGCCTCCATCTCCTCACCAGGGTTCCATGGGATAAAGCAGGGGTACAGGAACACCCATAAGGAGCCATGGATCCATACAGATCGAGCGGATTTCCGTCAGACTGGGCCCGTGGTTGCCATGGACTGTATTCTTCAGGATTCCTTCAGCACCTGTAATTTATTTGCTCTGCTGGAGTGAGAGGCTTTGGGAAATCTCCGAGATTAAGAGAGCAAACAGGAGGACAAACAGTGCCTGCACCAGCTGGCTCTGGGATGCTCCCTCCTCCTGGGATCCTCACGGCTGCTCCCTGGGACGTGGCCCAGAACAATGAGTGGTTCTCAGAGCTCTGTTTGGTCAGGGCTAAACTCTCTGTGTCCTTGGGGTGGTTTCAGGTCAAAAGGCTGCTCTGGGCACCCTTCAGCCACTGGTTTCACTGGGTGTGTTTTTGGGAGGGCTCATTGGCTGCAGGGCAGCTGCAGAGGGTGACACCTTGCTCAGGGTGAGAGGTTTTTGTGGAGACCAAAAACCTGGCAGGCCTTGGGTGTTAGAACAGCTCCTTCACCACAGAGTGTGGGATTGATGGAGACCAGGGTGAAGGTGGGAGTCAGGAATGAGACACAGCAGGGCTTTGCTGAAGGTCAGAACTCAGGGCCTCTCGCAGAACAGGGGAGGAGTGAGGAGAGGAGGGGCACATCCTGAGATCCCAGTGACTCCAGTGTTCCCATTGTCAATGAGTCAGGGGAGGTTTGGGATGGAGATCAGGGAAAGGTTCTTCCCCCAGAGGGGGCTGGGCACTGACCAGGCTCCCCAGGGAATGGGCACGGCCCCAAGGCTGCCAGAGCTCCAGGAGCGTTTGGACAACGCTGCCAGGGATGCACAGGGAGGGATTGTTGGGGTGTCTGTGCAGGGCCAGGACTTGGACTGATGATCCTGGTGGGATCCAGCTCAGGAGATTCCATGATTCTACAACAGTCACATATAATTTCCATTACCCACCACATTCCTCTTTTGCCTTTCCTTTTGCAGAGCTGCAATCAGGATTCTTGACCCAGAGGTGGCTGTCAGTCTAACTCCCTTAGGATACCTTATCTTTCAGTATCTTCCTATCTCTTTTCCTCTTTGTTTTCTGCCCAAGCCAATCATCCTAGGATGGGAAGCAGAAGCAAACTCTTCCAAACACAGATGTTTTCAGCAGCACACTTTGGCCAGAGGACGCTGTAAAACTACTGCAGGTTTTTTCTCCTCTTCAATAAATGAGCAGAATCACTTCATTCTGTGTCCAGCCATCACCAACTGAGCATCTTCCACCCCAATTTTAACTTCCCACCTGGCCTTCCAGGCAGTATCTCAATCCATTGGAAGCCCGGGATGAGTCACATTTACTGTTTTATTTATGATGCAATCAAAGGCTGCAGGAGAGTGAGCAGTAACTGCTTTCCCAGTGCATAAAATATCCCTCTTTCCTTCAGCCCGGGATTAGAAACATTTGGATTGCCAGACAAGGAAATGGTGGGAAGCTCTGTCATCTTGCATTTGGGTTTGTGGGGATAATTTGGAAGGACAGAGGAATGGCCGGGAGAATGGAGAAGATTAAAAAGAGCAGGAACAGCAGGAAAAGGGAGCACAGAGGCATCATCACCATGAAATGAAGTGAATGAATGGGCCTCTGCCAAAAGGCAGCTCCATGGGAGGCAGGCAGAGCACAAGGCTCCCATGCCCAGATCCCATGTTGGGAATATCCCGACCTGCAGGAGCTCCAGCCCACCCCACATCTGTTCCTATCCTCTGGTGTCCAGAACACCTTTACACGTTCAGATTAATTTTCTTTACTATCCTAAAAATTTATCCACTGAAAGAGTGGTCAGGCATTGGAAGAGGCTGCTCAGGGAAGTGGTGGAATCCCCATCCCTGGAAAAAACGAGTGGACACATGTCTTAGTTTGAAAGACA
>WBMZ01004134.1:0-21247 GCA_013400975.1 Atrichornis clamosus
CCGCCCCGGCCCGGCCCCGCCGCTCAGGTAGGGACCCCGCGGGCCGGGGGCTGGGGCCGTGTTCCCCCGGGGGCTGGGCGCGGCGGTCAGGGGGGGGTTTACACAGCTCGCCCCCGCCGCAGGATGGAGGCCCAGCGGGGGCACCGCGGCGAGGAGTCTCTAAAAGATGAGCAGCGTCTCTGCAGATTCTCCCCCGTATTCGGCACGGGTGACGCCACACCTCGAGTGCTGTGTCCAGTTCGGGGCCCCTTGATTCAGGAAGGACATTGAGGTGCTGGAGCGGGCCCAGAGAAGGGCAACAGAGCTGAGGAAGGGTCTGAAGCACAAGTCCTGTGAGGAGCAGGGGAGGGAGTTGGTGGTGTTTAGTCTGGAGAAAAGGAGGCTTCAGGGTGACCTTATCGCTCTCTACAACTCCCTGACAGGAGGGTGTAGCCAGGTGGGGGTCGGTCTCTTCTTCCAGGCAAGCAGTGATAAGACGAGAGGATATAATCTTAAACTGTGCCAGGGGAGGTTTAGGTTGGACATATTAAGAATTTCTTCACAGAAAGGGCCATTATACGTTGGAAAGGGCAGCCCAGGGAAGTGGTGAAGTCACTGTCCCTGGAGCTATTTAAGGAAATACTGGATGTGGCACTCAGTGCCCTGGCCTAGTTCGGTCATAGGTTGGACTCGATGATCTCAGAGGTCTTTTCCAACCTAATTGATTCTGTGATTGTAAAGCAGTTTTCCTTTCCCCACCCGTGTGCCCCCCAGGTACGCGGTGCCACACCATGGAGGAGCGCGCCAACCTCATGAACATGATGAAGCTCAGCATCAAAATCCTCATCCAGTCAGCCCTGAGCCTGGGCCGGACGCTGGACTCCGACTTCCCACCACTACAGCAGTTCTTCGTGGTGCTGGAGCACTGCCTCAAGCACGGGCTGAAAGGTGGGCACTGGCTGCCAGGCTGAGGAGAGACCGGTCAAGGAGTCTCTGTTGAGTCCTGCTGCGGCTCCAGTTTGACTTCTGAATGATATTATTAATTCTATAAACATATGATGCTAATCAGTATTACAGATATAACTCTGTGGTTACCCCTGTACACCCTGTATATTTTGTTTCCTAAACTGTCAAGGTATTTTTAACACCCCCTTTTCATAGATATGTTATAAGATGGTAAGACAAAGTAACACATAGAGTAAAATTTGTCTAAAATTCTGGAATTGGAAGCCTATCATGTTTCCTAACAAATCTCTCTGTATGCTCCCTTTAGTGAAGAAGACTTTTATTGGACAGAACAAATCGTTTTTTGGTCCTTTGGAGCTAGTGGAAAAACTTTGTCCTGAAGCATCAGATATAGCAACTAGCGTTAAAAATCTGCCAGAGTTGAAGTAAGTTAATTGTTGGGATGCATTTCACTCATGCAGCTGGGAAAAGGAATCCTTCGTGTAGTCTCTTGGCTTCGTTAACGAGATCTTGTTTTCAAAGGAAAAAAATCAGAGCATGTAGGAGGCATTGACTTCTCCAAGAGATGAGGATATCTCAAAATATTCCGTTTCTGACTCAAACAATGCTGTCAGATTAAAAACAGCATTTGGAAATTTTTATAACATTGCTAAAAATAACTAAATTCTTCACAGGTATTTTTTTTCTTCTTCTTTCCCCCACTTCTATGACTTTATGCTATTTTGTTCATGTGCTGGTAGTATTTGGTTAGAGTAATTCAGGATGATTGAAATAGACTTGTTTTTAATGCTGGGATATATCAAGGTTGGGGTTATGGTGGTAGTTGACAATATGTATGTCTTTTCAAATTAGGAAGACTTTACAATATATTTTCCCTTCCCTGAAGAATGGGATATACTTGAATGCTCTTGTGTTCTGGAGACAACAGTTCATTTCCCCAGAGATTTTTTTTTGTTGTTCATTGTTGCTTTTTTTTAAGTAAACAATGTCCTTCACCTCACTTTGTAAAGTGTGAATTTTGAATTGCACAGGCCTACTTAATAAAACACTTTGTTTTTACCAACACATGCAACTTTTCATTTTAGGACTGCTGTGGGCAGAGGGAGGGCTTGGCTTTATCTAGCACTCATGCAGAAGAAACTGGCAGATTATCTCAAAGTACTCCTGGACCATAAGCATCTGTTAAGGTAACAGCACAGACATTTCCTGAATCACTGACACCTTGTGTGGCTCCAGGGAGAGTCTCTTACTGAACAGTTCAACTTTAAGCTTGTTCTTGCAGCCTGCAGAGGAGCAAGTTGTTATTTGTTTTTGCAGTGAAGCTACAGCGGAACTCACGGAGTATTTTCTGAGAGAGTTCTGAATCTTCTGCCTTATGCAGTAAATGAGTGAGAACTCAGCTGAGTTTTGTAAAGGCTGCATTACTGTTTATATGATTTCAGTGGTGGAAGTGCCATTACAATTGTTTGGTGTGCAGTGATGCCTTATAATATTTCTTCCAGTGAATTTTATGAACCTGATGCGTTGATGATGGAGGAGGAGGGAGCAGTTATTGTGGGTCTGCTGGTTGGACTGAATGTTATTGATGCAAACCTTTGCTTGAAAGGAGAAGACTTGGATTCCCAGGTGAAGATTAAAGCTTAAATAGGATCAGTTGGTATAAGATTCTAGTAAGAATTAAGTACATCTATAAATACTTTACCAAGATGGGTCCAGAGTTCTTTCCAGCATGACCTGTGTTGAAGCTTGTTGTGTTTCCCTCAGTGAATCAAAAGAAAGTACATAAATAGCAGTTTATGGAAATACTGTCAAAACTACAAACTGCCAGGAAGTTGATGACTGTAAATATGGTTACTTTGATGCTTTTATGACAAGTACTAGCTTGCATGTTTGCATCAGCTAGCAAGAGTATAGGTATTATTTGTCTCCCTAAATTTAAACTTCAGATTTTTATCATTTTCCAAATATACCTGCTACAATTCCTGCTTCTACCCATAATTGCACTGTGAAGGTGTGTTAATACCTTAAATATATTTTTCAGGTTGGAGTGATTGATTTTTCCTTGTACCTTAAGGAAACACAGGACAGTGATGGCAAACAGTAAGTATGGTGAATTAATAACACCAAATCGTTACGGTTTCTGTTGAACAAACCTGTCAGACAGTCTGTGGGAGGATGGGAGTGCTGGAGATCTCAAACTATTAATCATCCAAAAATCATTTTGTTAATAATATCTTTCTGAGACAATCTGTGGTAGTTTTAACAACCATTTGGAGAGTTTGTGTCTTGAGCTGGGACCAGATTTAAAGCACACAAAATATTAGATTGTATTTGATTTGGTTTTAGAAGAGGTGATTTGCCAGGTCACCCACTGCTCAATCACTGCTTTATTTTTAAGGATTGTCTCAGAAACCCTCACAATTAAATAGCTGTCTTTGAGGGAAAGATCAGTTATGGAGCAAAAATTGTAATTTTAGGTGAAATATTAGGTGATTTGAGACTGCAGTCAGCAGCACTGGATCTAGAAGACTTGTAGCAAATGAAGGATCTTCATATTTTATGTTCTTCTGTCACTTCAGAGCACTTCACTGTGGAGCTGCTGAGAAGCAGCCAAACAGCTGCTTCACCTCCCTGGTGCTTCTGATCTAGCTCAGGCACAAGTATTTTTATAACAAAAGGATAAAAGGCTTCAGCTTGGTTTGCAAGTCTGTGCTGAAAGCCCTAGTACAAACTAGCACTTTAGAATGAAGAAGTGTCTTCTTAATCAATAAATTCTCACTTTTGCATCTAGAGATGGAGGGATTACAGCTGTCCTCGACCAGAAGCATTATGTGGAAGAACTGAACCGACATCTAAGGTGGGATTTTCACCTGTTCTCATATACAAACACCCTGTTTAGCTTTTCCAGTATGGCTTTGAATGTCTCTGCTGTCAGTCTAACAGATTTTTGTCTGATATTGAAATGCTTTATCTGATTATTCTCCAAAAATCTTTGTTTCATTTTGGAGTCTTACTCTTCTGCAGGCATATGCAATGCAGAAAGCAAGTGTGTGTAATAGTTGTTTACTTTTTTGAGACTGATTAACAGAACATTTTGGAGCTATTTTTTCAAGAGAAACTATTACAAGTTCATCTGGAAATTAATTCCTTAGAGGAAGAGTCTCTACTCTTCCCCCATAGGTTGCTCAGTGGGAGGAAAAGGCCTTCCTTACCCTCTTGAGCAGGAGAGGTGTTAGGATGTGAAAGCTAAGCTAGAACAGGGCTGCCAACTGTGTGGAAGGGCATGGTCCTCTCAGTGCTTAAGAGGGACAGTTAGTTGTCCTTCCTCAGGGCTTTTTCCCAGCTCACCCATCTATTTCATTGTTAACAAATGCAAGATGGTAAAAATATTGTTGGGGATAGGAATAAATGTTGAGCATTGGCACTTCATTTATTGTTTTTATGCATCTCTTCCTTGCTGCAGTTGCACGGTTGCAGATCTTCAGAACAAAATAGACTGTTTAGAAAAGACCAATTCAAAACTTCAGGAAGAGGTTTGTGTCTTGTCCATTAAATATCTCTCACAGCTTTTTTCCATCAGAGGCAAAACTGCCTAAGACTACTTTACACCTAAAATATTTGAGTGGGTACTGGTGAGATGTGGAGGACTGGGTAGAGTGGCATGGGCTGGCACATGGAGAAGGCTTTGTGAGAAGCTTCTACATTGTAGTAGTGGTTAACATGCTTTTGGGCACCTATTTGGTAGATGGATTTCCTTAATCAAGTTTTTTGTCTTGCAATGGCATCTCTACCCAAAAGTAATCAAACCACTGTCACGGACATGACTTGTCCCTCCTCCTTCTGCACCTACACATTTGTACATATCTGTCATGTGAGTTAAACAGATCTTGGAAAAACAGAAGGAAAAGAATCACACTTCAATTAAGAAATCTTTTCCAGCTGAGAAGTGAAATAGAATCCAGCAGCATGCTTTATACATATATATATAAACCCACCACCTTACACAAAAGATGTATCTATCTTTCAGAGTGTATCTGAAAGTGTATTTTGGGTATCTCCACTTGAAAATGCTGTACTGTTCACCAGTGAGTTCCAGCCCTGACCCTGTGTGACTTCTAGTTCATACCACAGATCCAGGGTGCATTTTAGCCTTTTACACTATGATGCATTTCTTTGCACAGTTAATATTTAAAAATAATTGATGAGGATGTGCAGCAGAAGTTGTTGAAGCAATGTTGGTAGGCTCATTAATTTCAGCTGTACAGTGGGTATGGCTGCAGAAGGGTGAGGCAGCTCCTGGGGAGAGCAAAAGGGGAAGTGAGCAGCACACCTGCTGCAGAAACTGAGCTGCTGACTTTAGAATTGCTCCAGACGCTGCATGATTGCACAGTGATTAAATATAGATGTGTTCTCTTCATACAGCTTGCAGCAGCTACCGACCGCATTGGATCCCTTCAGGAAGAGCAGCAGCAGCTAAAACAACAGAATGAATTAATTCGTGAACGGAGTGAGAAAAGTGTAGAGGTGGGACACCTGTTTAAAGAGGATGACAATCCTTAAAATAAGTGATCTCTTTTGATCAACTGTAGTTAGTTCTCCCAAACCCACTGTGAACTGGAATGCTCAGCACAGCTGAGCACGTTGCTGTGCAGGTCACTGGGTTTGGGTGTTGTACACTCAGGCATTAGATTCTGCTGTTCGTTAATACACACTCAAAAATCCATTGGCAGAAGGGAGAAAGAATTCAAAGTATTACCATTATTTATTTTTATCATTCGGTATCTTTGAAACTTCAGCTTATTAAATGTTTGTCAGGTCATTAATTGTAAAACATTAGTATTTTACTTGCAATAGCACATAGAAATATTGTGTTACACACAAGGATTAAAGGGATACTTTAAATACTCTGTGATCTTATGTAGCTTTTCTGCTGATGTTTCTTGTAGGTAACAAAAGAGGATACAAAAGTAGAATTGGATACTTACAAGCAGTCGCGCCAGGGCCTTGATGAAATGTACAGTGATGTTTGGAAGCAGTTGAAAGAAGAAAAAAAGATCAGGCTGGTAAGGAAACCACTGTAGAAAGTGAAGTGAAAGACACAGGATTCAGCCTACTGTAACATTACAAATACAAGATGTCAGCTGTGCCCCTTTTGCAGCTACTCAGAATTCATGGAGGAATTGCAAGCAAGATGCTGGGCATTGGTCATTCACAGAGTCTGTAAAATACTGGGAATTGGGGCTTTGGAAGTCTTGGAAATAAAAGGTCTTTTTCTTTTTAAGAAACCACTGGCATTATTACAGTGGACACACAGGTTGTGTATGGAGTTATCTGGGTTTTTGGAAATGGCTACGTAGCTGTAACTAGGAAATCTCTTTGTAAGGAACTAGAGAAAGAGTTGGAGCTACAAATTGGAATGAAAACAGAAATGGAAATTGCCATGAAACTTCTGGAAAAGGATACTCACGAAAAACAAGACACTTTAGTTGCACTTCGCCAACAGTTAGAAGAAGTGAAGGCCATTAACTTGCAGATGTTTCACAAATCTCAGGTATGTACAGGGCGTTGGGGATGGTTTTGTGGGGTTTCTGTTGTTTGGGTGGGTTTTGGTTTTACATCATGTTTATTTCAATTGGACAAGAATGTATGATAGGCATTTCTACAAGGACGTCATGGAGTAGCAATGCTCACACAAAATACAGAGCTTGTTTCCACTAATGAAAGTTTAACTAGCCTCCATGAACGAATTACGAGTTCAGCAAACCTTCCTCTCCTTCACCTGCTACCAGAAATCTAGAAGGGATTACTCTCAATTTTTATGGACTATTTTCTGATGCCTGTTTAGGCTTTACCCAGGTCTTTGCCTCCTTCACAGACAGTTAAGGCAGTGGCCAGTGAAACCCCAGTGCTGAGGTGTGCCTTTGCTTTTGAAAGCAGTATTTATCTGGGGTTTTTTTTGGCTTCCTGGTTCCACCCCCTCTGAGTGCAGTTGTTACATTCAAATCATCATCGATATTCTTATCCTGTCAATTTAATCTGATAATTTATTTCTTCAAGCTTTTTCTGAAGAGAACATTTTTGGCTTGTAGATGATCTCATAGGTCTAAACTTAGTTAAGGTGGTTTGGTTTTTTTCTGAGGTTATAAGAAAATAGTTGGAGCAATGTCTGCTCTGGCATTATCAGCATTTTGTTTGCACATTCCAGTTAGACCCAGGCATGGCATTTAGCAAGCTGAACATTCTTTATCTGGTGGCAGACTTTAAACACTGTTCACTATTTCCTACAGAATGCAGAGTGTTCATTACAACAGAAAACAGAAGCAATATCCTCTTTTGAAGGGAAAACAAATGAGATGATGTCCTCTATGAAACAAATGGAAGAGAGGTAATAACTGGAAGCTCAGAAAGTCAACACTGAACGATTCCAATATAAACCTTTACAGGATGACCTTCCACATGCTCCTATGGACATTTGGGCATGTGTGCCAGCATGAGCTTTTTTTACTTTCTCCTCTTCATCCCTCTGTGCTTGCTGTTCTCTTTTCCCAGGCAAACATGCCCATAACTGACCCATTGGAAAACCAAAGCTCTTTCCATAAGCAGGCTGTAGATAAACATGTTGACTGCAATTTAAGAACAGGTGTGACTTTGGCTTTTGAGGGTTTTATTTCAGAAACAATTGCTTTCAAAAGTCACTTCTTTTTCTCCACTAGCGTTTTCAGTTCAAGCTTTTACAAAGATCTGTGTGGTAAATCTAACAGAAGAGGGTGGGCGGGTGCAGGTAAGGAGTGAATTGGAAACAAATGTACATGTTCCTTCCTCTGTAGGCTGCAGCAGGCAGAGAAGGCCAGGCAGGCTGCGGAGGAACGGTGCAACAAGATGAAGCAGGAGCTGGCTGCCAGGCTTGACTCGTGTCGGCAGCAGATGTCCCAGCTGGACAGCAAATGGTATTTAATCTCAGCAGGAATGTTCCTTCCCTTTGCCATTTCTTTAAGAAGTGCTTTCTAGTCCTTTTATGCTCAGGTCTAAGGAGACGTAGATTTGAATTCTGTTGGCTTCAGCATTGACAGAAATATGCAGGATCCAGGGAAGCACAGCACTTCTGTACAGGGCCCAGTTAGCATGAGGATTTTGACATATTTTTTCCAGAACATCCAATTTAGAGCACAGAGGGCAGCAGAAATCTGGCCATTCCAACTAGCAATGGAGTTTTCAGTTGTTTTTTTAGTAAATCATGAGATAGGTACAGTCATGCTTGTAGGCTGAGCGTAGAAGTGACTGTCATCCGAAGGGACTGGGATTTTTGAAGGGACTTGTGGGTGTGTTCTTAGGGAATGTTAATCCTCTAAAGATTTCTAATACCAATAGAAAATGCTTCCTTCACTGTTCAGACTTCAGGGTGGAATGTCCCTTTTAAACATGGCAGTTTAAACACAGGCAGTGAAATATGTACTCATGGGGATTGGTTTTCTGGGGGGCCTTTTGGTTGTTTGTTTTTCTTCTAGCCCTTCATTTTTGTGTTCTGTGACCTGAAAATGTAAACACCGTTTTTGACATCTGCTGCCATAACAGTTTGATGTCTGCTGCCTGTTCTTTACTTTCCCAGAACACCACTCTAGTTTTGCCCTCTTTTGGACAAGATTTCTATTTCTCACATTGTTGCAATCCTTAAGTGCTATAGGATATTTTTCTGCTATAGGGCTTTTTAGAATGAATTATTTTTAAATAGCTCAACTCTGGAAAAGGAGTTAAAATCTGAAAAGGAACAGAGGCAAACTTTGCAAAAAGAACTGCACCAAGAGAAGGATGCAACCACTCTGCTTAAAACAGAATTGCAACAGATGGAAGGACTGAAAAAGGTACGCAGTTTCAAGCATTCAGAACAACTGAATGTGATTTATTTCTTAAGCATGAACATTCTTGTTAACCTGAAGAGGATTTGCTGCCATGTATGGAGCAGCTGAGATTCTGAGGACACAGTTGTATACCTGTATCTGTTTGTGTGCTCATGTGTGGGCATGGGACTGCCATGTTCTGGCTATGCCCAAGGATGTTCAAAGCCTGAAAATCTTCCTCTTTTTGGTAAATATGGTTCTTTTGTTGTTTGTGCAGAACCCGTGGGTAGCTCACCCATGTAATTCTAAAAATCAAGTCTTAGAAATAGGTGGGTTTGCAAAGAAGCTGATTCTTGTGAACTGCTTGGGTAGTTTGGGTAGACTGATTGAGGTTATAGGTCAAACAGTGCATGAAAAACTTGATTTCGTGTTTGATTTTACAGGAACTGAGAAAACTGCAAGACGAGAAGCAGCACCTGGAGAAAGTCCGTAAGGAGCAGGAACTCGCTCTTCAAGAAATGGGACTTCACCTCAGCCAGTAAGTTCTAGGAACAGAACTCCTGCCACTGACGTGACCTGGAGTATCAAACTGATACCAAGAATTTTAAACCTCGTCCACTTACAGAAATCAGTCGATGTGAGAATTTTAGGAGGCAATTACCAGGAATGGGAAACTAAAGAGCCATGAAATCAAAGTGAGGGAAGATCTTGTAAGAGTGAGCTGGTTGAGAGAGGAAACACTACAGGAAATGCTTAGTTCTTACAGAGGAACTGTGCTCTTTCTACATTCTCCTGTGTATACTGAAAAAGGGACAAACCCCAAGGTGACAGTTTCCCAGTGATAGTGAGCTGTTCAAAGGGGTAACAGGGAACTGACTGAAGGACTGAGGCTTAGGTTCAGTGGCAGGACAGTGGAATGGCAGGGGAAACCAAACATGACTAAATACAAAGTCATGTAAAGGGTATAATTTTTTTTTCCAGATCGAAGCTGAAGATGGAAGACATTAAAGAAGTAAATAAAGCACTAAAGGTACTCTACATCTCATGGATATTTTGACTAAACATATGAATTTCATTTAACACCTTCAAATTTCACCCTGGTTATTCTGCTTTAAAAGGTGGCTTTTGAAAAATACCAACAACGTTGGTAAAACGCTTTTATTTGTACCTCCAGTGTGGTTTTCATTCCAATTTTCCAGGGTCATACGTGGCTGAAGGATGATGAAGCAACACACTGCAAGCATTGTAAAAAGGAATTCTCCATCTCGAGAAGGAAGGTAGTGTTATTATTTTAAAGTAATCCATGGAAAACAAAAATAGTGCAGTTGCATACTTTGCAAGGGAAGACTGCCCCAGCTTCAATGCCAAATCTTGTTGGCATGATAACTACATAGGGAGTAATTTGGCATTTTCACCCTAAAAATAACATTCCATCCTGCTGGGGTGCTGTGGTTGGTGGGGAGCTGCTGCGGGCTGTGTTCAGTCTCCCTTCCCGGCTGAGCAGGCCGTGCTCGGTGCTCCCGCTCCGCGGTGTGGCCCAGCGCGGGGGCCCGCCAGCCGTGCGGAGTCACAGCTGCCCTGGGCGCGGGGCCGGGGCCGGGCCCGGCCCGCTCCTGCGCCCGGCTGGCCCCGAGCCCGGGCGGTGCAGCTCCGGCCGTGGAGGGAGGGCGGCTGCGCTGGGATCGGCTGCGCTGGGATCGCGCCCTGTGCTCGGCCCTGCGCAGGAGGAAGTGCTGCTCGGAGGGCTGGCCTTGGTGGGGAGCGGAGAGTGATGTCAGTGGACTCGGAAACATTTCCCAGGGGCTGACTTCGCTCTTCCTGATCTTCCTGTTTTTGGCAGCTGTGCTCACTCTGACTCTCTCTTTGTAGCACCACTGCAGAAACTGCGGGGACATCTTCTGCAACACTTGTTCCAGTAACGAACTCGCGCTGCCATCATACCCTAAGCCCGTCCGTGTCTGCGATATTTGTCACACGTTACTGCTCCAGCAGTGCTCCTCTAACTCCTCCTAAGGCTCTCCCACCCTTGGCGGAGCCACTTTAACATTGGAAAGTAGCCATTATTTTTTTAATTCTGAATTGCAGGTGTCCTCTGTGCAGCAGACTAGACTGGCTGGTCTCTGATGATTTCCACTGTAAGACACAGCAGTGTAAAATAACTTGTAGGGATTGTGCAAGCTAATGCTTCTCCAACTGGAATAATTAAGAAGCTTATATCAACTGTAATTTCCCCTGAAGTTCTATTTGAAACTAAGATTCATTTTTCCGATTTTTATAGATATTTGTATTAAAATTTGTATATGGCATTTCTACATTTATTTGATCCCTGTAAATGTCATTGTCTCTGTACATGAACTTCATGTCTTCTCTACCTTCACTGTAGGTGCTCCTTGTGTCTCCTGGCTCGTGTACAGTTTTGTATTTGCTCTAAGTCAGAGAGGAAAAGGTCAATTTATGAATTGTCTACAGACAGAGCTTTATGGGAAGTGTCTATGAATGTGCCTTCAGTTCACTGCAGAGTCAAAAACTGCACATTATACTTGTTCTGAAAGTCGCTGTGACCACAGTGCAGTAGTTACACAATAAAGCCTTTTGCAAAAACTGAAAGAGTTCGGATTTTTAATAGCTGCCAGTCACAGATCCCAGAAGAGAATGTTCTTGTCCAGCCATGCATACCCAGGGTTTAAGCTAAACATACCAGAACGTGTCTGGATACCTAACCAGCACTGTGGTATTCTCCTGGAAGGTGCCAGATGAAGCCAGTGCTCTGCAGCTGGAACTGCTCGTGTCCTTTTCCAGGTAAAAAGCAGGCAGTGACTCCAGCTGGCTGTGCCCACCCCGGGACAGAGCGGGGCAGCTGCTGCCTCAGCCCGAGGTGTTTATGGCCACCCTCTCACTGTTCTGTCAGGTCCCCGTTTCATGTGCCAGCACACGGCCCTGTCACCTCACACCAGTAACAGGGTGAAGGCAGCTGTCCCCAACAGCACCCACACTGCCCACGACTACTCTGGGTCACAGAGCACTTGGACCAAGTGTTTCTTCCAGAGGCTTCATGTGCAACAGTGCAAATCCAGCTGTGCTCCCCACTCTGCCCCAAAGCTGTTCAGGAGCCCCCAACTCTGCCAGAGGTGCCACAGGGGCACAGGTCCCGAGCTGGCCTCCAGCTGCCATTTCTGAGCTGTCAGCATCCCCCACAGAAAGCAGGTTTTTTCCATGGCAGGCACAGCCATGGCTGCAGTACCCAGTGCTCCAATCACAGCTCCCCTGAACAGGAGGGCATTTTCTTCACTGTAGAAAGGGACCTCAGGTTTCTAACCCGTCAGGAGAAGGAGTTAACGTACCACAGCCAATGCATGGAAGCAGATTCTCTATTATTTCAGGGGAAGCTACAGTGCTCAAAAAGCTGTAACAAAGTTGCTTACAAAACCACATATTTAAGCAGGATGTTTGACAAGTTGCATTTATTGAAACATGGTTGCAGTAAAGCTGCCCAATCCACTGATGCCTACAGGAAAGTACAGAATCACCTCTTACCCCCCACCAGCAGCTTTAGGGCGCAGACCCCCTGCTCAGGGCACAGCCATGCAGCGCTTTGAACCAACACACACTGGGCACCCCCCGCAGTGAGGGGGGGTTTCCTTTGCTCCCCACATTGTCACTGCAACACTTTATGGGTCAGTGCTCAGAGTCACTGCTCAGCAGCTGCATGGCATGAGCACTACAGTCACAGAGGACACGGGTGCAAGTGTAGTTACAAGAAGCTGGAGATCAAGAAGGAGTGAGTTCCAGTTTTTAAAAGGAAGATTTATTTAACAAGTTTCACTTAGCGCAATACACCTAAAAAGGAAATCACAATACAATGAAAGATTAAATCAAGGCCTCAGAATTTTATACGAACACCAAGACCAAAATCCTAAAGTAGCCGTATTGCGTCTCAACATGTTTCCCCCATTAACTTAAAAAAAAAAAGCTTTAACATGCCTTACAGGATATTAAAAGAAATAAACTAGAACTAACATGCCAAATGTTCACTTTGATTTTCAGACACAGCTCCTATATTGGTTCTTTACAAAAAAGCATGTCTCTTTCAACATGTATTCAAAACAGTGTTGGATGTAATATGGTATAAGAGCAACATTTAACATAATTCAAACAGCTTTAACCTAAATACGCTTACTGCTTAAATACACTCCTACAACAAAACTAACTTGAGAAACGCTCCAAATCGTTTAACAGTTATAGTCTTTACTTGGTTATTACATCCTAGATGAATGTTCATTTCTGTATGTTCAAAAATACTGAACCTGAAAGGTTTTAAAACAATCCTGAATTCACTTACAGTAAAGCATAAATCACAAGCTTGTATTGCAAAACTGTTAAACTTAGTTTTTTGTTTTTTTGTTTTTTAAAAAAGATGTGACCAAAAGTCAGCGATTGGTTACATTCCCCAGCCACCACTCATGTTGGACATGTTGGACATGCCGCCCATGCCGTTCACTCCCATGGATGCGCGGTTCCCACTGCTGTAGTAGCTGCTGTTCATGGCGCCCTGGCTCCCGGGGTCTGAGGGGGAAACCGACAGCAGGTTCACAGCTGCCTCAGGCCGACTCGAAGCATCCTTGCCCCAACGCCTGTCCTTGCTGGGCCACCTCGTAAATACCGTCTACCGTGCCCAACGCTGCAAAGTGTCAGTTTACAGCTCCGTACCCAACGCCAGTTATCGGATGTTCAATGACAGCACGAGCTCTGCATCACCCCCCTTCCCAATCCAGAGCTTTACCACTGCTCTGGGGGAATAGGGAGGACCCAGCCTCCCATGACCCCCTCCCCCATTAGTACTGTGTTTAAACAAAGCTGGTCTCCAGCTTTCAGATTAAGAAAAGAAGTGATCAGAGCAATGCAAGTCTGGAGACTGGCATTTCCTGCCCCTTTCAGAATAGTTTTCCAGATTTCCCCCCCTCAGCTCCCCATTTCTGCTTTGAATCAATTCCCCCTCCCCCAATTCCCCATTGATTTTAACATTTCACAATAATCACATCTTCAACTTGCAGGGCTTGTGCTGCCCAGGCTATAACACAACCCTTCAACACCAGTGAAAGGAGTGTTAAGCCAGCTGCACCTGCCCAAATGAAACCAGCAAAGAAATGCTCTTACCATAGCCACTCATGCTGCTTTGACCTCCATATCCTCCTCCATAACCCCCACTCAGCTGCTGGTTGCCTGGAGCACCATAACTGGATTGGCTTCCTTTTAAGTTAAGGGCAAAAGAGTTAAGAGCTTGCCTGTCAAGATCTGCTCATCATCAATAAGCCCACCCCTCACCCACCCAACAGCCCGTGCACTCCAGCACTACCTTGCTCACACCAAGGGAACTTTAACATGCTCAAGCAAAGTGATGGGGTTTCTAAAGACATCCCTGCAATCAAGCAGTAACAAGAACTTTAGAAGTTACTTTTACAATTTCTAAGGACTATACTAAACAGGATTTATCTCCACTGTATGTAAGACACCCCAAAAGACTTAAACTTGGCTTTAAGTGACATCACACAGGAGTGCTGCGCTTCCAGAAGCACAGCAGCTCATTAACTGGAGTCACTCATTTGTACACAACCCTGACAGACATTTGTGCTCCAGACTGGTTGTGCATTACAGCAGTGCTATGGCTCAACACACACAGACTTCTGTTTAAGCTCACAAACTACTGCTCTTCACCTCATCACTTGTCTACACTTCTACAAAACTTCTCAAGTTCCAGTATCAGCACTGGAACTTCAAACATTTTATAATCAAGTACTATAAAAGCAGCAATGTATCCATACACCCCCCACCCCAGCACCCTCGAGAAAGGAACCCCCCAGAAACCAACCCCACCTTCATCTCTATAAAACCAGACCCGTTGGGTATCAAGAGGGTATCTGCCTTATAGGCAAAACAGCAAGAGGCACTTAATACTTGTGTTAAGAACACATATTTTAGATTTTTTTAACAATTCTGGATTTTGCCAGAGCAATTCAGACAATTTTTTCCCAATTCCAAATATATTTCTCCCTCACCACCAAGACTGAGCTTGAATGGCAGGACACATGCCACAGATACATCCTCCATCACCAAACCAAGTTCTGGTGTCCCAAAAAGGGAAGGGGAACAAATGGACAGACATCTCCCAAATTTTGACCCACCACACTCCCAGAAGCCACTCATCCCACCAGGCACCCCACTCTCAGCATCACAAGTTTATTCAACCTATTAAAGCTCAAATGTATTCCCAAAAGGTTTATATACCTGGCAATGTGCTAGTGTTCCAATCTTGGACTACCCCTTCCGATTCCTTGACTGTGTGATTAAGACAGAATGTTGAATTTCAGTTTTGATGCCAGGCACACAACAAGCAGGAGCTGTGCAAAACAAGCCAGCTTCCTTCAATAGCAAGCGCTTGTCTAGAAGTGCAGTGAGAGTGTTACATACCCATTGCTCCCATCATCTGACTGCCATAGGCACCACCAGTTCCTCCTGCTGTAGAATTCAGGAAGAGTTCCACGTATCTGTGTTCTGAAAGAAGAAAGTTTTCCCATGAGAGCATTTCACAAACTCATGCAGCTTGTCTCACTGCAAGTGAAGCTGCAGTAAAATCTCTGGCATTCCAGTTACAGCAGATGCTCTACACTGCAGTGCTGTAATTTCCCTAAAGCCACCTACTCGGAGCAGTCGGACTTACGCATATTTGCTTTGTCTTTGGACATAGCAGCCACTGCATCCTCGTGAGTAGCAAATTCAACGTCTGCCTCTCCGGTTACTCTGCCATCTGGTCCGATTTCAATGTGTACTCTTACAGGGTTCAGAGGTGAGAAGAACTACACATGGAACAGTCACACAGATTAAAACGCACCAATGCAACAGTTCAGGTTTACAACAAGCCATTTTCTCCAAAGGAACACTCCAGCTGCAGTGCAGCTGCCACGTCCCACAACAACCAGGGGACCTGAAGCCATGCACGGGGGAGCAGCATGTGGTACTCACGTTGTAGATGTCGTTCTCTGTGGCTCTGTAGGGCAGACCTCGCATGTGGACGCAGTGGCCGGTTGTGCTCTGGAAGGTGGACGATCCGTCGCCGTACCTGTGGTCCGACATCCCTGCGGAGAAAAGAGTCCATTCTAGGTCTTTCAGATGTATTTTAGTTTCTTTTGAGACATGTCGTAAGTTCGGTTACTGTTCCTATTAGAGATCTCTTACCTCTTCCAAATCTATCAGAACCAAACCCATAGCCATCATTATACCCATTGTAGTCATCATAACCTCCATAACCTAGAAACAGATTGGACATGTTCATTTCAACTACACAAAGATCCAAATACACTTTCATTTCGACTACAGAAAGATCCAAATACACAGTACACACTGCAAACAACAACTATTACAACATTTCATTTCTTCTACAAGAATTAATGCCAAGGACACATACAAACCAGTAGTTACAAAAGCAGGGAAGACACTACCAGGTCCAAGAGTAGCTGCTTTTCAGATGAGCAGCTCCCTCGGACTCCGTGCACTTACCTCCTCCGTAGGCTCCACGCCTCATTCGCTCCAAGCTACTTCCTCTACCCAGACTGTTATATCCGCGCGTCAGACCGGGCCTGTCGTACGGACCAGGTCTCTGCATTGCCAACAGCTTGCGGGGAGGGTCGTAGTGAGTGCGCACTTCTGCTCGGCTACTCTTGAAGATCTCAATGTACCTACAAGTGTTTGCACAGGGAGAAGTCAGTCTTTGGTTCCTTCCACAAACACCGCACAACTTCACATTACAACAAGCCATTTAGTCATAGCCTTGACACTGGCAGTAATTTTAAGCCAGGTTTCCTTACATTATGTAGGCAATGACATTCTATTATAAGCACTACATTACATTTAAATCAGTGTATTTTCAAGAAATTAAAATTACTGAAGGGTTTATGTGCTCCTCATACTTTGCAGTATCCCAACCTTAAGGGTGGGGGAGCAATACTGATTCCCCACCCACCTCCCCCCAATTTAACGTGTTAGTCAAAAAAAGTAGGAGGGACTGGCGTCCACTCAACTCATCACTGTTTTGCCCAAGGCAATGGAAACAGAGGGTTAAAAACCCGATCTCCACCGAGAGTTTAACCCATCAGAATGCCACAAAAAGCTCTGCACGTACTAGTGAACCCAGCCTATGCTTCAGGGATTCAGCACAGGCAAAAGGTGCATGCTTCAATGAAAAATAGTCACAAGTAAAATTGAATAAAAACCCTTTGTGACAATTTCTTGAAAGCTATGCTTATTACATTGAAGATTAATACAGTAAGTAAATTTGTTACATTTCAACTTATAAAACAAGTTTAGAAAGTATCACATTTTCTTATGGTAGTAAGAATACTGTGCGTGTCTTTAGAGCTAAAGGCAGAATTGGTGCTATTTGAGAAGTTAAAGCCATAGTCTCTCAACTTTGTCACTTCCAAGCTATAAGTTTTGCACTCCTGTTAGTACTCATTTTCCAAAGCACATTTTAGTTTAGGCCAATTTTTATCTTGTATTTTTGTGTAGATCCAAGCAGTGCCACACGCACTGTAGCAATCAATACCTTTAGTCCTCACCGAGATAGAGACCAAAACATTATTTTGATTTGGATGTTAACACTTTCAGAAGAGAGAATATGGATTTAATTGTTTACCATAAGAAAAGTGACAGAGCCAACCAACCATCCATCCCCACCTGTGCCCTATTCTTTCCTTGTGTTTCTTTAGAGCCTTTTCAGCTATTTCCTGTGAAGCAAACTGCACGAAGGCCTCCCCCGTACTCCTCCCCTGGAAGTCCACCGGCAATGTTATCCCATTTGGCACGATTTCCAACCCTTCAACCCAAGGACAAATAACCCCAGTAGGGGGGCAATATTAACATCACAAGCCCAGTCATGAGTTTTTTCTTATAGCTTTAAAAACACCAGAATTTAAACACTTTTAAGTGAATGGTATGTTGATTCTAGAACACCAGAAGAAAAAAAGGCACATCAACAAAGAGCTCCACGATCACATACCATTCAGTTCAGGTTCTTAACCCACCCTGCAGAGCACAGAAAAGCTCTGAGGGTCAGCAACAACCCAGCAGAGAAGGCATCTAATGCAGGGTGCGTTAAGAACTTCACATATTATTACAAACCTCTTCAATTCTGTGAAAGTATTTAAGATGAACTTTTAAAGAGAACTTAAATTCAAACACAGCAAGTTAAAACAGCTTTATACAGTGCAAGTAAATTTACTAGAAATCACTCAGGTAAAATAATTAGTCTTACGCAAACATCAAGTTTCAGCATTGATTTTTTTTTTTTATCTTTAGGAGTGCTTAATTAAGAAAAAAATCATGAAGTAATTTTCAAGTATTAGTTCCTAAACAGAAGAAACACATTTTGTATATTAAGCACATTAACAACTTATAAAGCTTGAATTACTTCACCATGTAAGGAAAAAAAGCTTAAAATGCACATGCTTAGAAATTGCTCTTGTTCACATCACCAATTCAGAAAACAAAAAACAAATTCTGAGATTGTAAAACTGGAAATGTTCTACTGTATTTTAAAGCAAAACAATCATATCTTGTTATAGCAAAACATTTAGAAATCTAATATTTTGAAAATACAAGTGAAATCCTAAACAATCAACAAGTTTAATTCTTAGGCATTTTAATAGTCTAATTCCAGTTTGTAAAACAAAACAGCTGCAAAAAAGTAAAAAATTAGTCAAAACAAGACATTATCTCTTCATCAATAAAAACTCTGAGCTATGCAATATCAAGGGTTTGGGGTTTTTTTCCCCCCATAGGAAGAGAAGGGGGAAAATCTGAGAATCTGCACTTGGGTAGAGTTCAGCAGGTCGTTTTCCTCTGGAAATTCATTCCATACTAACTCTATGTTGGGAAGAGGTCATGAGAACGATTCCCGCCTTTGCTCAGATCCTGCTCCTTGCACAGAGCCCAGTGGTGAGGGTGTGCTACATCCTTCACTGACCAGGGTGAACCCAGCCAAGACTGGGGGTGGAAATATTCTCCCACCTGAACTGTTCACTGTAACTTGGAAAGCAAGACACTTTTCTACAATCCTTACTTGGAACAGTACGTCCCACCAAGAATAAATTCGAGAAGCTTTCTGGCATTCCCTAAATTATTTAACTATCAAGTACTTTAGGAATTGATCCAGTGGATCCCTCAAGCCCAGGAAACTAATGAAGAATTGGTTTATTTACTCTTAATACTCATCAATATACTGTTGGAAGTACTACTGGGCAACCCATGCTTGTTTGGTCTGTTGGGGTTTTTTAGCAAAAACCAATAGTGCTATAGCTACTACTTTTATCCCACATACCTGAAAAAAACTGTACAATTTCTTCTTTACTACAGCCAAATGGGAGTCCTCTAAGACGTACAAAACCATCATTAGCTGTATCAGGGCTGTTGGGACCAGTATGCTTCAGAACCCAATCCATTTCAACGTTGTTTGACTTGAAAACTGTAAAAGGCACTTAGAATTAATGCATTCTGGAATAAGCAAGAGTTTTACAAGTTATTTGCCTTGAAACTAGTCAACTTAGGATATGCAAGTCCATTTGTCCTTTCACATGCATTTTAAGGAGACAGAAAAGCAGTTAACCAAAAACCCATCAAGCACAAACACATGAAGTCAGTTACTAGACCAACTGAGTCAAACCTTCAACATATCTGTGTCCCATTGTTTCTCTGTCCTTTTTCAGGGCCAATTTCACATCCTCCTCTGATTCAAGTTCAGCAAATGCTTCTCCACTTGGTCTGCCCTCCCTGGTGTAGATGAAACGGATACCCAAAGCCCCATTCAGAATTTTGCAATCTGAAAATGAAACAGGCAGGTGAGAATTAATTTAATTATTACAGGAATAGTGTGACTTTAGAAGTTTCAGAAAGTCTAAAAAGAAAAATGTAACGACGAGTATCAAGTTATATCAAGAGGACAAAATTGGCAGCATTCTCCTTACAACACTAAAATGACTAAGTAACAGACTAACTAAAATAAGGTTACCCTTCTAGTCAAGCCTAAAGATTAAGGATGGCTGCAAATTTGCTACTTTGAAAGCTTTTCATTTTCTGCCTCAAATCGAATGCACTATCTGCTTTTGATCTAAACTTTCCCATCAACAGGAAATTACCTAAGGAGTAGTAACAGTGTGCGTAATAAACTACATTAGAACCAAGTCCAATGGGCAAATTCCTGAAGCAACTTTAAAATCTGTCACTACAAGAAAACATGTATTTATCACCACTACTTATTACTGCAGAATACTAATAATTAAGGGAAAGAAATACACACTAAACACTCAATAAGAGAGCCTGCTAAGACAACACAAAGAATTAAACTGATACAGCTTCAAAATTCTTGCTTCAGGTTGAACTTTCTTTAGAATGGAAGCTTCTTTCTCCTGGGTGGTCAAGCAGGAAAGGCAGATGTGGCTATCCCAGCAACTCACAGACCTCTCTGTGTCAAGTTCCTGCTAGCATGAGCATGGCTTTGCGTATGAGGTCCTGGCCGACGCATTTGTTGCACTATGAACTTCACTGGCTACTGACTGCTTCCTACAACTGCACACAGCAGCATTCCCACTGCCAATGTTCCTGCAAGGGACCCAGAACTGACAGCAGAGTCTGGTCCCTCTCCTACACCTCTTATCCCCCTATGGCCCCTCTTACCAGAGAAGAACCTCTGCACCTCCTCGGTGGAGCAGGACCAAGGCAGCCCCCGGACTTTCACCACATATCCCTCGCTGCTCTCCGTGTTGAGCATCACATTGGGGGTGAGGCTCTGCTCTGTCTCGGCTTCTGTGGTTGCTGGAAAGACCAGAACAGGCCCTTTGAGATGCTGCTCAGCACGGCCGCCACCCGCACCCCCTCAGAGCGCCCGGCGGCCCCCCTGGCCTGTGTCCCGGCCCTCCCCGAGCCTCCTCTGCCTCGGGCGCTACCGCCTCACACACACGGCGCCGCTCCCGCCCCCGGCCCGCGCCCTGCCCCTTCCCCGCACGCACACATGGTGGGGCTCCGCGCTGGTTCTAGGGCTCCGAGCCTGATCCGCTGTCCGGAGAGCGCCTAGTCCCGGTCAGGCGGCAGCGAGCGGGCGAGCCTGTGGCGAGAGCGCGCTAGGAAATGGCGGCGGGTGCTCCCGCTTCCGCTGGGCCGGGCCTTTCGCCGCACAAAGAGCGCGGGCCCGAACACCGCCCTGGCAGGCCCACGGCCCCCGGCGATGGAGCAGCGCCCGCAGCCGGTTAGCAGACAGCGATGTGTGGTCAGCGGGCACCAAGCACCACCGGCCCTGAGCCGATCGCGGAACCGGCTGCGGCGTGGCCGGGGCGGGTGCGGGGCGCGTGCACCGGTGGGCCCGGCCCCGCCCCTGGGACCCCGCGTGCCGACCGTGCGCACGCGCTGCCCGTGCGCTGCCTGTG
>WBMZ01004146.1:0-27916 GCA_013400975.1 Atrichornis clamosus
GCCCCGCCCCGCCCGCCACACGCACGCCGACAGGCGCCGGGCTGGGCACCCTGGCCGTCACCGCGTGCCCGGGCTTCTTGTACAAGAAACAATTCCAGTCCTCGAAGCTGATACGAAAGATGGGTGCTAACGTCTTTACAAACAATTCCATAGGTGAGGGTCTTTAGGAGAAATGGCTGTTAACGTCTCTGAAATGGGTCTTAATGTCTCTACCAGTCTCAAGCCGCAGGTTTGTTACAGAACCCAGACCGTTTGACTCCTGGTGGACCCGCAGAACTCAAACATCCTGAACTTTTGAACTTTAAGAGAAAATGTGCAGGCTGAATAGACTTCTGAGACTTCTGAATAGCAACCTCTCTGCCCAGAGTGGGCTTAAAGCTCCTTTTAATGGTTATATGAAGCGTGATGCGGGGGAGGGGATACATGTTCAAGAGGAAATATGTAGTTGGCAGTTCGGGACGTCTGTAAATTCCTAGTGCCTCAGCAATGGGGAAAGGAAGAGGGCAACATGTGGCAGGAATTTAGGATAAAAGGGAGGCTGTGTCCTCTAAAACCCTGAGAGAGACCCCATGGGGTATGGCCTAGTGGACTCTTTATCCAAATAAAGTTGCAGGACTCCTCTCTCCTTTATGGACACTGGCTTTTTCACAGCATGATTTTTCTGCACAAAGCCAATATAATATAATGTAAATACAACCTTTCACAGGGATTGCTGCCCTGCCACTGACCTCCCCTAAATAAATGGTTGCTCACATTTCCACTCAGTGTGCAGTGCTGCTGTAATCGCTGGAAGAGATGTTCTCCACCTGCATTTTGAAGGGGAGAAGGTGTTTAACAGTAGCCTTCGGGCATGGTGTGCTGGAGCCATCACCAGCTCTCAGGCTCACCCCACTCTGATGCAATGTGCTTCTATTCACACACATTCCTTGAGAACACGAAATTACTTGTTCTTGCTTCAAAATTAAAAGATACCTGAAGAAACCATCCTAGGCTAGGGTTCATGTGTCTAGTAACTCAATGCAGTTGCAAAAGCAAATACTCAGGAGCATGAAATACTAGATAAGGAATGGGAGATTTGACCTGAATACAGTGTCTGCTGCTCTGTGCTGCAATAAAAGAACAGTAAGTACAGCTCTGGGCTGGCAGGTAACCCTCCCTCCCTGAAAAGGAAGCATGAGTCCTTGCTCTGGGGCTGCTCAGCAATGCCACTGCTCTGTTGGTCTGACACTGATCTCAAAAGAAAATACTGTGATACATGAAATATTTGGCTACTGCACATGGAGGGTCTGCTTCCACCACAAGCACTTGGGAAAGAGAGGAATGCAGGGCAGTGAGGAGGCAAAGTATGATTATAAAATAAATGGAGCTTAAAGTTCATGTTTGTTGTGACAAACTAGTGCACTGTTACTAAGAAACATGCACAATAAAACCCCATTTTTCATGGTAGGCCAAATTGTCCTCTAGAAATTGGTAGAAAACTGCAGCTACTCATGCACAGCTGGCTCTGGAGTGGTGCATGACAGCTGCAGGGCAGTCACATGTCGCGATGGAGGCAGGGTGGTCAGAGCCATGACCTTCTAAAAGCGTCCCCCACTGAGTTGGGAATCGCTCCGGAGGCTACTTCCCCGAGACACACTCTCCCACACACACACACTCGCGGGATCTTCAAAGGCTAGTCAGTGGTAAAGGACGAGGGAGAGGTCTTCTCATGGGTTCCACAGGGAAGGTTTTATTGCCAGCAGCCACGCGAAGAGTCCAGAGGAAAAGATAGGGAGAGCGAGCCGTGCTCAGGGTTAAATATGGCGGTGGAGAGAGCATCAGGGCCAATGGGGTGAGGGCGCAGGGACAGCACAGAGGTGGTGTGAGGGCCAGGGGACCAATGGAGGAACCCCAAGGGAGGGACTACAAGGTAAGGGCCAATGGAGGAACAGGGAGAGGAGAGGGTTCTGGCAAGGAACACNACACATATAGAAAAGGGGCAGGGAGGCCAACGGGCCAATCAAAAAACTGAACTGGGGTATATTTGAATACCCAGGCAAAGGTTCCTGGGAGAGGCACCTTTTTCTCATCCTAAAGGAGGAGATGAACTAGGAGGCTTCCCTCCAAGGAGCAAGTGTGGTGGCAGTGATTGGCCTTGCGGCCTCCACAGTCACAGGCAAAGACTGGTATCAGGAAATCTGGAGAGGAGCACGTAAATTGATAAAACTAGAAAAGTCAAGCAGTCCTCTAGCTCTTTTATGTTTTTATATCCAAGAGTCAGAGACCTGTAGTACAAAATACATAATGAAGTAATCAAAAATTTCTTTCATGAACTGCACATTTCACAAGTAGCAATACTTATTTTGGGTTCCAGATTCATGGATAAAGCCCCATTTTAGACACAGTTGATAAGTTATTGAATTTCAAGAAACTTCCCTCAGTTTTTGCAAACTGAAAAAAAAAATCAATGTGAACTGTAGCAAAATATTTTACAGCTTTCAGTCCCCTAGTGGTGCTCCCTTCTGCTTAGGCTCCAGCAGAACCACTGGGAGGAGGCAGGGAAGCTCACTTTGCTTTTCCTTCTCCTGTCAGAAATAGAGAGAAAAGACTAAAGCCTTCAAGGCACTCTTCCAAATACTGTCATTAGTGGCTTTGGGCATCCAGCCTTCCCTGCTCCCCTCCGCCTCCCCCTGCACTCGCCCTCTGCAGAGTAAAGGTCTCCTGCATTGTAGTATCTGCTCTCTAAAATGGGGTTTCTGGGTCTCTGTCATGTTTATTTCAACTTCCTCCTTGGTCATTTTATCTGACTTCCAAAAACAATCACCAGATTTTGAAGTTACTTGCAGTGTATTATGTCTCAGCAGGAAATAAGACTACATTCATTAGGTGGAAAAAAAGTTTTATTGCATTTATTACCTGACATATCCTGTTCTCCTGTCTCAGGATTTGAAAGTATGAAACTTCTGGACTGTACATAACTTAAACTCATTTGCAAGGTAGCTATTCTTGAAAAGCCAGCCACAGGAATGACACTGGCTGCCAGACTGGGAGCAAGACCAGCCTTATTACACACATAGCTAATTCTGATTCTCTCCACACTGCAATTGACTCTGCAACTGAGATAATGCAGGGGTAAACCTTAATATCTGAGAGGCTAGTTTAGAACATTTCCCTCTACACCACGCTCTGACTGACCATTACTGTCACTTATGTCCCAGTAGGACTCCCTCCATGATCAAGAACATTCTCTCTCATGCTGAAGGCCTGATTCTGCACTTCAGGCAGCTTCAAAATTCCCACTGTAGCAGTTTGTACCTACAAGAGATGCAACACTGCAACGTGATGGGATTCTGCACTAGCCCTCTGTATTTTAACTGTTCATACTACTGTCCAGGCAGGATCTTAAGAGTTCAGCACCATCAGTGCTGAGTGCTTCTATTAACTTAGCTGAAAAGAAATGATATTAGGTTAATAAACTTCCTTTTATTACATGAAAATTACACAACTGTTGTGAATACAGGTCAAGGCATTTTCTCCCAGTTTCAGAGTACAGAAGATGAAAATCCAAAGTTAGCAGGGGCAGACGCAGTCCAAATATGAACTGGGGAAAAGGAAGGATGTTGCAGCTGTAGTCACGGCATGTGCCAGGGGAGCATCACCTCTCCTTCTGCCCTCCAGCCTAGGGCGGGTGTCAGGTATTGGAGCTAAATACTCTCTGACAGAGCCACACTGAGAACATGGGACCGAAGTAAGAAATCTCGGGCTGCCAATACCATGACATGCAGTGGGGAACAGCGTCTAATGCTCAGTGACTAAGGTTACCCTCCCTACTAAATCCTTACCTGATACGTGATTTCAATACAAGTTTCAATTGATTTTCTAAATATCTAGAAAGCTTCCATATTATACATGCTACCACAAAAACAGAAATAATGAGAAATGCTGATTTATCAGCACAGGAATTTCTCTAAGTTCAGCTTGATCTGTTTTTCTGCTGATTATTCCTCCAAAATTACGGAAGGTAGAACATTGCTGGCTGAAATACCCTGTGACCTACTTCACTGGGATGGGAGAGCACTGGCTAGGCAAAGAACAACAGATAGATTTTGTAGGTACTTGGGTCAAAGTATTTCATACGTTGTAGGATCAGCTGTTAGTCCAAAGTAGTTATACAGATTGCTATGTTAAAATTTGTTAATAGTGTGGGCTTTTTTAATAGAATCATTCTACAGGGACCCCTGGCTGCCTTTGTTTGATATAATGGCCACGAGTCTTTAATGTGGAATTAAGATTACAAGGTCCCTTCAAAGTAACAGATTGAACAAAAGCATCTGCCTTTGGCATTTTCATCCTGAAACGATTTTGAGTAAATTTTCCCTCAAGCACTAAATGTATACTGCTGTATTGATCTTTTGGATCTTGAAATAAAAGTGTGATTTTCCCAAAGCCTGCTTGAACTAAATTATTATAAAAGACAAGAAAAGTAAAGCATTACAGTGCCTCATTACTCTCACCACTGACTTTCACTTAAGAGTAAGAAAATCTAGTATATTCAAAATGTGCCTATCAAGGATCAGACGGTCTAAGGTACTTCTCCAGCTATTGTTCGATCTTCACAAAAATGCATAATTTTTTGAGGCTGGATTTTTTTTTAGATTCCTTAGTATAGAATGTAATTTTTTCATTTAAATCAATCTACCCACCAGTATTTGTAAGTTGCTGCCACAGAAACTACCATCTCATCAAAATGTATTAAAACAGCACTATCAAAACTGCTTCAAAGGCTTCTTTTTTTTTGGAGGATTTGGTTTGTCAGGTTTTTTTCAGAATTAGTGGCCAATGTGATGTTCTTTGTAATGCTTCTCTAATATCTCTGGCAGCTTGAAAAAATCAATTTTTGTATATTGCAACATATTGGTTTGCTTCAATAAAAGGAGACTTCTCAATGATTTTCAGCCTGTTTGCTCATATATTGTGTTTTTTGCTAGCCCGCAGGCAGGAGGGCACGATTTCTGTCTATCTGTGTGTCCTTTGCCTAATGCAGAGCACTATGGCCCCTTTTTGGTTTTTGAAGAGTCGTGTGTCCTTGTACTGCATAAAAAACGTGCTGTGTCACATGAAGGCAGTTCAGTCATGGTTAATTGCAAGGCATAAAAGATAAGCCACTATCCTTTTTTATTAATGGTACTAGTTAGTATGATGGACATTTTTGTTTATTCTAAGTAAGTTTTAACAAACGTACTGTAGTGAACTTTTGCAACAGTGGGTTTAGGCTATGAATGTAGTAAGTATTAATGCAGCCATTAACAGCATCACTGAAGTTACAGCAGACACCACATCTGAGAACAAAATTCCTTCACGCTACTTATGATCTATTTCCTCAGCATTTCTCACTTTCAAACGCACAGCCTCTTCCTACCAGGAGAAGCAGCTCCCTGGCTATATTCTGAAGGGCAAAACAAAGGTGCTTTGCACCACCTTCTAGAGTAGAAGTGTGGGAATAGGCTGATGAAGACTCCACACTGTGTTACAGAAAATTGGTCTAGCCTGCACATATGAACACATGACCATTTGTACAATGGGAAAGCATCACTTCTCATGCAAGTTCCCTGTGGTACCACAAACTTACCTGAACCCTCGCAATATATTGTACAGTTTTAATATAGAACATGTTTACAAAGCTTATTTTTTCTTTCATTACTCTCTGCATAATATACTTTTCACCCAGTGCATAACAAATCCCCAAACAAGTTTATAATATGCTTATGTAAATATTTTCTCAAAAGATTAATGCCTTCAGGTTTTTACAGATTAAGATCCATATCTTCACACCAATTTAAAGTCAGATTTCCCACTTTTTTTGGTAAGAAAATCCTCTTTAATTATTGTTTATCTAGAATGTATTTTCCACTCTGAAATCTCACAATAAAATTGTAAGCCACTGGTTTATCAAGACCTGTATTTTGCTGCTGATGAAGAAATTGCTTTCTCTTACACAGAATTGTATGAGATGAGTTATTTCAGGCTTTGCATAGGCTGCATTTCTTTTTCTGCTTGAAACAGTCCTACCCTCCTTGCTAGGAAAGAAAGACATGCTTCTGATGCTGCCCTCTAATGCTAGGAACCACCGCCCCTGCAGCTCTTCCTTTCTTGCGCTGCTCTGCAGAGTGACAACGGTCGGTATAAGCAGGACAGCGAGGTTGCCATGGAGCCACATCTGCCACCACCGTGTGACCTCGGCCCTTCCTGGCCAAAAGTCATCAGTGCTCCTGCCCCAAAGTACCTCCTGGCGCTGGCCCCCACTGCCAACTGCAGATGATGAGATCAATTACTTCCTTTTCCTACAAACCACTCATCTAATCCCCTCTGCATCTAACTGTAAATTTAACCCAGCTGGCTCCTGCCTTCAATTTAAACCCAAGAAACCCCAAGTGATAAGCAACTGGCCATCAGTTTATCTAATCACAGTTTATATCCTGGGACTGCAGTACTGTTAGAGTTTGGTCAGACCACTTACACCACCCAGTGTCCAAAGCCCCCCTTCATGAGCCAGCTTTAACCTCAGAACTTAGGAAGGAACAGGGAGACTGTGCAATAACATCCTAGAGGAGAGAGAAGATTAAAAAATAGAGCTTGTGAATCAGAGATTCAATTATCTTTTGAACTGTAAAAAACGGCTATTTTCCAGAACCACTCTCTCCCCTAAAGACAATACACAGCCTCTCTCCAGGCACTGGAAACTGTGCCAAAAGCATAAAGTTCACTAAGGATGTTATCCGCCTCTTTGCCTTTTAATGAATCAACTGACTAACATTTATTTTTAAAATGGGTCATATTTACAGGCATTTTTCAAAGACTACCAGTTTGATGAGAGTGTGACTCAGTTTATGGCAGAGACAGCCCTTGTTTGCAGCATGTTCCTGTCCTGCAGGGGCACAGGCTGGCAGCCTCTCTGCACAAGTCACGCTGGGCACAGGTATCTACAAAGTGATTTGGATGCATGCATGAAAATTAGGCTCAATGAGAGTCAACTTGGGCAACAAAAATAATATCTACAGTCACCATCTTCTGCTGCCTAGCCTCTAAATTCAAATCTCATTGTTTTTAACCTTGCAGTCATTAATATAGAGGTGCTTTCTAAGAAATGGTTATTTGCCATGTCAAAAAACCTTTTTTGCTAAACTATCCTTTGGTTCTATACAAGTTTAAACTATTGTGAGGACAGCTTCTCTTGGTTCCCATCAGCACTAGCAGTGTAATCTCCTGTGCAAAGGAGATTCAGAAAGGAAGCTCAAAGAATGTGTGTGGTTTAACTGTGTGAGTGTGACAGTGTGTGTGTGTGGTATTTCCAAGAATCCTGTGTTTCAGGTGGCATCTGTCTGCATCCTTAAAAATAGAGTCTCATACAATTTCACTAATGTGGTGGTACAGCCGTGCCATTTTTTCTGCCTTAAGCCCTGACAGGCATCTTTGTTTGTTTGTATGCAGCAGCCCTGTTTGAACTGTTGCCTCGTGTCCTTGCTTTGTATGCTGGCAGGAGAGGTTTGGGGGTTTTTTTGGTTTGGTTTTGTTTCCATTTTCAGAAAAAGAGGTAACTAACTTTTTTTGTGTCTGTTACTGTTGAGAGCAATTACTCCTCTAGTCCAGGCTCATGTCATATGATGGCCGGAGATAAAGGATTCTGCTTCAGAAAATTATGTGGGTTCTCACTGAGTCCCAGAACTGGGGAGATGCCAAGCAGCAAACAGGGCAGGCTTCACCCTGGGATGCTGATGTAGTAGGCAGCCTGCTCCCCTCCAGTTCCAGCTTTGTCTCAGTGGTAACTGTTGGGGGTTTATCCTGAAGATCAGGAGGTATAAAGGAGGTATAAACCAGAACAGTTCCAATATTAAACGTGACATAACAGTGCTCATTTAGAAGGTGGCTTTATGCATTTACCTCCTGCTGATTGCATGTTTAACTCGTGCAGCACTCCTTTGGTGATACCATCCTTCCTTTTGTGTTTGAAGGGGAAGAAAAGGAATAATATTGTTGCTTTCCCATTCTTGCTTACCCTAACTAAAGAGATAGTTTTCACTTGTTTCCAAAGATAAAAACAACAGAGAAGGAAAAACCTTGTTTCCAAAGATACAAACAAAAGAGAAGGAGAAACTTCCTCAGGCTCAGGCTTCTTTCTGAAATCACACCTTGGGGCATTTGAGTGCTGTCCACCAGCTCATCAGCAGCTGGGGGCTGTGCCCAGCTCCTTCGCTGTGTGAGGTTTTCCCAGTTTCACTTTTCTGCAGTAAGAATGGGAGAACAAATCACTGAGCCACTCAGCAAAGTGGGCCCAGTGACATGCTGACTAATGGTGCTCTGATATCATCCAACAGATTTTATAGAGATTAAAGTCTTGTCAGAAATTTGTCAGCAGTAGTTTAGAAAATGCTGAAGATTTGCAGAGTTAACAGCTCTGTGGGTGTTTGCTGTTTGGCTATTATATAAAAAAACAGCTGGTGCAGCTGGAATAAAATCTGCAAAGTTGTTACTAATAGAGATTCTTCAGGCACATCTCTGCTCCAGGCACAGAAATGACTGTGCTGGAGCATACTGGTGCCCCAGCTATTTTTAAACCACCTAGTTTGGTACTGGAGAAAGTCAGTTGCAGTAGCACAGAGCTCATCATGGATTCTTTTACCCAGCTTTTTGGCTCAAATATTAGTGCCAACAGGATTAGCTAAACCCTTTTAAAATAAGAAAAAGGAGATACAAAGGACTTGATTCAGCAACAGCCTGATTCAAAGAGAAAACTCACAGTTGCTCACTCTAGGAGCTATGACAGGCTACATTGATGAAGAAAGGAGACAAGAAGCTTAAATTTGCTGTAGTGGACAATGAGGCGGGGGACAGGAAGCCAGTAAATGCAGTGGCTGCTGTGGAGAAGGGGCTGGCCTTCACTGTGAATCCTCTATGTCACTGCAAATGGAAAATGTCACATGAAAAAGAAGGAGACTCCTATTAATAATGAGTCATTGGGGTAATGTGCACTAGGAAGAGGAGGAGGGATTGTGTCTGGACTTGTTTATCTGCAAGGAGCTTTATGTGCTGCAATAGCTCTGACTTATTGCTTCTGGAAGACTTTTCTAACTCCAGTGTCAAAGTTCAGAGACCCTTCCCATATTCCCAGTGCTAGCTGGCAGAACCACCCCTTTGTAATGATTTCTTATCAACAGTGACTTGTTTTATGCTTGTGACTCTTGCATGTTAGGAGCTGGTCAGACAAGCAGGACAGGAAATAGCCCAAGGCAGTCAATGCTCACTGTGTGGTAACTTCTGGCCAAGAGGAAGGGCATCACCCCAGTCACCCAATAACCTATTGACCTACCCATAATCTGAGATTTATGCCTCTTGCTAGCTTGAGAGGCAGTAAGAATAAAAAGTGCAATATACAAAAATGTAAAATAAAAAATGGAAATATCCAGTAAACTTCAGACCTCCATGATGTGCCACACTGCTTGCTGGGATTGCAATCTGTCAGAACAGGACTTGCTGAGAAAAGCAGTTTCTTGTCAAAAACTGCCTTCTTGTTCAGAACATTTAGGGCCCTGGCTAAGGCACAGATTAGGGCTAGGTCCTCACAAAACTAAACGTGAAGACCAAGGAGCTGTACATTAAGGAGTTTCCTAAAGCTATGCCAGCCAAGTCCAAAGGGGACAACAGTAGAAAATGTATCCAACTATTAAACGGAGAGAAGCACAGTCCCTACAATGCACCAAAGAAAAAGAGAGGAATGTCACTGCTACGGCACAGCACAAGCCTTGCAGCTCTAATGAGACAGGCTGACTAACAGGGAAAGGATATGGGAGATGTTCAGCAGGAGCAGGCCTCGACCTTGGAACTAAGCCCACGTTCTGTAGCGGAGAGTAATAATGAGAAAGGCAAGATCAAAGGAGACAGCTCTAACAAAGAGGCGAAAGAGATGGGGAAAGACATGCGAGCACTTACCAAGCACTTGGCTCCTCAGTCCTTTGCTTCCCGCTTGACCTCATGTTCTCCCGCCTCTCTCCCACCATCTCTGTACACCTGAGCCTGGTGAGCAGGGACAGCCTGTAGCTGAGCTCACGTGGGTATACACAGCACGCCTGCTTGACACAGTCACAGTCATTATGCATGGGTAATTTTTATTACCCAGGAGCATTTCTCTTTTACATATCCCTAGCTCAAATTTTACCAAAATCATTTTCTTTTTTATTGGCCTCTTACATTGTTAGAGTGCCCATGATTTCCCCAAGGTTAGACAATGAATGACAACACATCATACAAAGACAAAATACAGGCATTTGCTAACTATAAAATGGATTTTTTTTATTTGATATGTTTCCTTTTCTTGTGCAACAATGATAAGCAACCTTGATGGGATGAACAGTACAAATAGAAGTTTAACAAGCTCTCTTCTGAATCCAGGATCACACAAAATATGGATTTAGTAAAGATACTAGATTTCTACTAACATGCTGGACCTTCAGAAAATGGAGTAACCACTATAAATACAATTTCAAATATAACCAGCTGGGTTCAGTCTTGCAATTAGTTGTGTGTGGGCAGCCAACTGAGTCCTTGAGAGATTCCAGTAACCTCAGCAAAATAGTGGAAATGTAAAGAGGCATAACCTTTAATCTCTACACTATCAAATGCAGGCTCAACTCCTCATCAACTTAGGAATCTCCTTTTCCGCCTTCCTTTTCCCCAGGCCTCTCCCTCAGACCACCAGCACAGACACCCACAGGCAGGCAGCAGTGTTCCTTTCCCTCCCACCCTCCCATCTTCTTGTGAGCATTTGATAGCAGCAACAGTTTCCAGACAGCCCCGGGCTGGAGGCAGCTTTTGTACAGAATTTTCTGTTCAAACACGCATTCCCAGCTGCTCCCAGGGAACAGAACATGAATATCATCGTTTTTCTGGATGAAGCTGTGTGATCTAAGCCAAGCTTCAATCTGACCAACAGGTCCTTCCTTAAGAAGCCAAGCAAGAAGCAGCAAGCATTGTGTGGGTGCCCACAGGCAGGTACCTGCGGTGACAGTGCTGCTGCACCTGTGGGCAGAAGGGGTTCAGGGACATAATAGATCCAAACTTTAGAACAGAGGTTTCCTCTCAAACATATGCAGATTGCATGGGCAGCAGTGATCTGGCCTTAAAAAAAAAAAAAGAGAAAAAAAAAAGAAAAAAAAAGAGAGAGAAACTTCAATTCAGATTAGAAAAATAAAGTAAAAGAGAGATTATTTGAACTATTTTATTATGTCAAATGCTTCCAGAAAAACCAATTATCAAAATCTCCAAGTGAACACTGCTATGCTCACTGGTTTCAAGGTGAATACTTTGGTGGTAGAATGGGAGGATATGCAAATACCAAGTGCTCCAAACACTCCTAAAGTACTTCTAATCAAATACTATACAACTACCCATCCATACCTGTCCATACCTATCCACACCACACTGGAGGGAGAGCAGGTAGCCAATTTTACCTTGCCTTCTTCAGTCCTGGCTGCCAAGGGTGATGACCTACTACCTCAATTTTATCCCACTGTTTGAAGAACTGAACCCAAACTCAGCGAAGTTCACTGAAAGACTTCAACTGACCCAGGACTCTGGTTGACCCTTCTACCCTAATTTCTTCTATTACCAGGATGGGAAAAAAAGATACTCTATTGTTAAAAAAAATACCAGAAGAGCAAAAACCCAGCAGAATATAATTCTAAAGTAACAAACATAACTGAAGGCTTTAAGAATGACTAGGCAGGAAGCATAAATAACATGTAACCCAAAAGACTTTAGAAACAAGTTAAGCACCTGAACCTTTGAACTCAATCTTCCCACTGTACTATCATGAATAAAAACTATATGATTGATGGACTTGAAATTCACAATTCAAATTTTGCAGATGAGATTAAATTAGAGAAAACATCCAAACCATTTCTAATACCACGGAGGTGTTAGATTGATTATACTCTTGGATTAACAGATGGTAATTGTAGATACATGAAGACTTTTAAGTCTTCAAGCAAAGGACTTGAAGAAGACATAAGTATTATTTGGAAAGGCACTGGAGCAATCTACACCATAAAAGAGATAAAACAGTGTAATATTGTTAAGGTTTTCAGCCAATGTACACATGAAATGAAAAAATAGAGAATCAGATTGCTAAAGGAATAATAGAGAGATAAAAGGAGTGACAATTTTATTTTGTGAGGCACTGGTTAGATGTCACGGAGACTTCCATCACTGAAATGAAAATATATTTTCACTATACCAGTAGCAAGCAGAGAAAGAATAATATAATTAATGGTGTACTCGGACACACAGTGTCAAACCTGTGCTATCACTTGGAAGAGTCAATAGTAAAAAAGGGTACTCCATACAGGGAGTCAAGGCTGAGGTACAGGACACCCCAGGGACTGCCAGTTCAATGCAACCAGCCAGCACAACGCACCAGCTGGGGAGGGGCAACTCAGGTGTTTGCCCTGTCTTGAAAATAGCCATGGACACATTCGTTCAAGGATTCATGCATGCATCTCACAGTACTCGAGTTCCTCATGATGACTGTGTGCACCAGGTCAGCACAAAACGTACAGCAAATGATATCTGTAACACTTTTGCTACATTTTTGTAAACAAGTTGAAAATGTGAATCCCCAGTGTTTCAGCATTAGGTGGCAAGTGAAAAGGATCCAAATGGAGTAGCTCTAAAATCTCATGATTGATCTAATGTTTCTGTGCTTAAAGTAGGATTTTATATCCAAAGTTCTGCCAATCATATAGAAATTGCTGACAAAACAATGAAAATCAAAACTAAGGGTTTAAAAATACAGTTTTTCTTGAGCAATCATAATATTGATAAACAGACAGGCTGGGTGCTACAAATGCACAAGCCTGCCCATACCAGGTGCAAGATTTCTGCTCTTGCCTACACATACATAACCATGGTTGACTCTCTCACCTATGTTCCTTTGATTAAAACTATTTGGGATTTTTTAAAGTCTTCATAAAAGCAGCATACATTCCATTGAGAAGTGAAATGATCAAAGTATTTGTAACAGCTACTACCTTTTGTAGTCCTGGAACATCAATACTTGTTGTAGTATTATCTGGCATTACTGTGACAGACCTGTGCTGTGAAAGCTTAAGGAAAGGCAATTTTGGATTGGCTCTCAGGGCCAACAAGAAACAGATGCCACTCACCAGAGTTTTTTTATCTACAAAATAAATATCTACAAAATAAAGTCCTTTTGTTCATATGCAGGTATGGTTAAGAAGTATTAAATCTAGATCTACTTGTCAAAAAAATTCTATGTTATTTCCAAAACTCTCCCTACCCTTGGCATTTGCAAAAAAGGAAAGCTTCCTGCTATTCATATCCTACATATAATCAAATATCCAGGCAATCTGGTGGCAGAGCAGTGCAGGGGCCAAGGGTTTGTGTAGCAGCAAGAGCAGCTTCTTTCACACATAGAAGCTTTGGGAGTTTGAATTGAAGCACAGCATTTATTTATTCACATGTGGACAAGCATGGAACCTACTGAGACAAAGCCAACTGGAGAACACCAGCTTAAAATATGATCCTAATCTTACAGGTCTCAGATGAACCTCTTGAATGTAGGAAATGCTAGTTCAAACCCTTTTTGGGGTGAAGAAATCCCTTGCCTCCTAATAACACCAGTTCATAAAAAGAAAATTCAAGTGGATCTATTGTTGTGCAGCAACTTGTGGCAGCAGGGGAGGCCTGTGCAGACCTGGCCTCCTGCTCTCTGCCTTGCCTATCTCTGCAGTAAGAAACCAGGACCTGTGTCAAACAGTCTGCTGAAAATCCTGCCTAAACGCCCATCTCTCCTGCAACCAGTCCTTTTTGCTAAAAACATTCTAGCAGCACCTCAGTTGGAAGTGAATTCTTGTGTAGTTTTCTAAGCACCAAGACACACCTGTGTAAGGACTCAAGCCATAGATGTTAATCAGGAAAACCTCTGTGAGAGTGTCGAGACTGCCAGACCACACTGCAGCACCACAGAGTTCTTCACACTAGCCCGAGGGGTGTATGCAGGGCATTGCTTTAGCTCTTTGCAAGGCCCAGTAGCTGAGGCTCTGGGGGGCCCTCGCCAGAAGAGAGAATTCTGGACCACCCCTGTGAGGGGCAGGGCGTTGTCAGCCTTCTGGAAACTCCGGACCTGCCTACTGCCAGGCACACTGGTCATGGCAATTCCCATGACAGACAGCTCAGATCTGTGAAAAGAGCAATCAAAAGACCTCCTGCTTCAAATGAACCGTCTCAATTCACTCCAGGGCCTGAAAACACTTTTGAGACAGAGTTAAAAGAAATAAAGTTTATCTTTACAAAACCTGCAAATTTCTAGTCCTAGCATATTTGCCACCAAGCCTCATAATAAAAAGCAAACCCAAAAACACTCCCCAGCAAACAAAAATCTTAGATGATTGAAACTGATACTTGTTTTCCTGCTGAGTTTCTGTTTAAATTCACACTTAATACAATTTTCCCCTGTAAAACAAACTCAGTCTGGAAAACATGGAACCTCTTCATCCTGCTTTATTGTTTAAACCAGACCTGCTGAAGACAGTTCTTACTCTGCAACAAAAACCCTGTTAAAGGTGACAAATAAGACTGAGATCAATGTTTTATTAAGGACAGACTCCTGCTACAACCCACACAGATTATTTTAAATCATATCTTTGTGTCTAAATTACAATTTTCATTTGAATAGCATTTTTGGATAGAGAAAGGATTTATTCTCAAAGTCAGAATTCCTGTCGGGGTACCAAAAATATAGCAGGAGCTGTCAAGAAAATATGAATTCTTATATTAAAGCTATTATCTGGACCAGAGCTCACATACGCAGCACAGTACATAAACTTGTAGTTATCTTTATTTCCATTTAAATATATTCTGTGGCAAAAGCAGATTTGTCATTCTAGCCATTGCAATAGCATTGAAGAACTTTTAAAACAGGAGCACATAGAAAGGATTTAATTATTCTTATCCTGGCACATTCGCACATTTCTCTCTTGAGAACACAGAACTTGTGTACACTAAGTTGTTTGCAAGCTAATGCTTTAGATACATTTCTGAGTAGAAGTTAATTTGCTTGGACATTTACAGTAAATTTATAGCCAGACCTAAGTTTGGCTGTCTCTGAACAAAGCAGCTTGTTTGAGAAATGATAGCAAGTATTGGGTTCTGTGCACTTATGCCCTATCAGAGGGCAAGTGGCTGCGGGAGTGTGCTCCAAAGGAACCCACTTCAGATAACATTGTGCTGAAAAGGCACGTGGACTTCAGAATGCAAAACCAGTAAGATATTTGCACTTTTACTTAATTATAAAATGCATCTAGATCACATGCAAAATCTTAAGTGTAGCTCACTGCTCATACTATCGCCCACGTCCAGCCTCTGGTCCCCTGCCACAGTGGTCCGACCTGCCCGGCTGGAGCAGCTCCCTTGAGTCTGGGGGATGGACAGAAAACTGCAAAAAGCTCATCCTCGTCGGGGACAGAGCACTTCATGCTGTGTGTTGTGTTGCTACACAGACACCAAAACAACGGGAAAGGCACAGATAAGGGAGACACAAGGACCTGTAGGGTTTGGAGGTGACTGCTTAGAAGTGAAACAAGGGCAGTTGCCTAGGGGTATGTAGGGCCATGAATTCATCCTCAGCTGCAGCAGGACAGTGATGGAGCTGATGACCAACATGGAGCATCTCCTGGGCTCCTGGGACTCCTCCTTCCACCAGTTACACAAGAAGACTTCTGTTGGAAACAACAGAATGGTGGGGGGCCAGGCTGTAGGAAGCTGTTCGCTCCCTGTGAGGATGGCAGAGCCTCACCGTCCTGCTAAACAGCTCCGTGCATGCACACCACTTGACTAGAACTTGGAAGAGACAAAACATAACTGCAAATTTTAGGACTATAATTTTAAAAGTCTGGTTGAGAACTCAATCAGAATATGGAGATTACATGCATAAACTTAGTTTTTCTGCAAATGTGACACATGCTCCAAAAGCCTCCTATTGACAAGTTTTCTGTGCTGTGAATTCTCATTTAAACTTAAAAAATCAGAGCTTCCAGCTGCAAATGTATGAAAAATTCTGCTATATGTGCTATATTTGTTAAGATTATTATAAAAGAAAATTGACATTTTCATAAACTAGAAGGATTGTATTAAGGTCATGCAATGGGTATTTATAGTCTTGTTACTCTTTAGTTCCTGGTAGCAACTACCAAAAATAATCACGTAAAGTGATATTATCACACTCCTACTAGTTTCAGTGTGAAAGTGAATTAAAACATGGTTAAAATTTTCTCCATGGAAGCTCTGAAGAGAGGCCAGAAGAAGGACAGAGAAGGACACTGAAGCACTGATCTGAAAGCACAGCACATCCTGCTGTCGCTCAGTGTGAAGATTAGTGGCCCACCACGCCCCAGTGGAATTGCTTCACCATTTTATGCTGCACCAGCAGGAAGGGAGCAAAGAAAATGAGCAAAGAAAGTGTCTTTTGGATTTGTATAGTAACAAGTAATATACCTACAAAAGTTCATCAATTCAGGCTATAATTCCACCTTCGATTATGATCTTGTGAATAAACAGTTCCTTCTGGTCTCATGGATTTAAGACACCTCCAGCCAGACTCTCAGAGGAATGAGATGCTCACTGTGGGCAGTGAGGGGGTGTTTCCAGCTCTGCTAGTTACATTCTTCATGATCTGCTTCTCTTTCCTCCCACAGCACACCCATCCCCATTTATTCCCTTTGCACAAACAAGAGACAGATTTTCTTCCTCCTCCCTCCACAATATTGCATCATTTTGGTCTTACGTGGAAAGATGGAGCCAAAAGGCCAAAAGTTTAGCTTCATTCCACAGCACAGAGAAAATGATACATTTATGGCAAATCACAAAGCGTTATCCTGCAAACTGAAGAAGGTGCAAAGCAGAGCCATCTGGCAGTCTCTCCTCCCTCCCTCTGAATCTCTGCCACATTTCAAAATCAGCCTGTGCTTTCCATCAAAATTGGGAACCCATGGGCCACGGGCTGGGAAATATCTATGGAGTAGGTGGAACAGGGGGCAGAAAGCTTGAATCCTTTCTTGATTCTGCATTTTGTGGTGATTTAGTTTCAATCTGCTGCTTCCCCTGCTCCTAGGAGAGGGAGAGGAGCTGCCAGCCAGAAGGTAGGCACTCAGTCAGTCCTTTGGACACAACCATAAATGCTGGAGTAGTCAAGAGGCAGCACCAAACCCCAAAATTTTCTGAGGGTCCTTAATTTCTTCAAGGTCATGAGACCAAAACACTCATTCTACCCCTACTCTGGGGAAAACCCATCCTTTCCCCCACCCCCACTCCAAAGCTGCATCTATGCTGACATTTTGCAGCGTTTGAGTAAACAAGCTTCTGCAGAGAGACGGAGAGGAGTGTGAACCCAAATTCAGCTTTTGATGAAAAGAGAATTTTTCTCTGTATAAGTATGTGATTGTTTAGGCTCCATCTGAACGGAGTTCATGGATATGCACAGGTACCCATGACAACATGGCACACAGAGGCCTGGATATTCTGTGTGGGGATGGATGCGTTAGGACATCCACAGTGACGAGGATCTTCCAAATGAGGGGTGACAGCAAATCACTTCCATCTGTGATGTAAAAGAAAACCTTGGCATTTCATTCTACATACTTGATCTCCTCTAAGTACCTTCCCATTTGTTCTATAAATAAATAATATTCTTACTTTGAGTGTGCTGTACTCCCAAGTAAGTGAAAAACACTTGTTCCCTTATCAAGCACAGAAAATGTCCTACTGGTTATAGGAGTGTCAACAAGGCAACATTTGTACAGTCCAGCAAACCCCAGGAAAGAGAACAGAAAAATTATACATAGAGTGGCTCCAAGTTTACTCTGTTTGCTGTTCTCGCTCTGTCTGTTTATTTCTGTTACCAATCCAAAATTCTTAAATCTTTTGGGGTAAAATACTGGCTTAACTAGCAAAACAAAACTACACTGTAATCACAGTTCTGATCCAATTATTTCACTCTGCTTGGCAATCATTCCCATCCACGGGTGAGAACTGCAATGCAGAGCCATAGTCTGGACTGAAAAAACTGTCCAAGAACAGGATTATGCCACTCTTTTTCTCCCTTTCCTGTTGTGAAACATCCTTTGCACAGTTCCTTGTGAGGATACAGTACATGGCAGCACGTACTTCCATGCATTTGCTTATGAGTCACAGAGAACTCCATGTTCATCTTCCATATCTCTTCCATAGAAAGACTACTTTTTGAAATGTTTTTGAGCACAAGCCATAAATTCTTGATCCAAGTACTATGCTTAATGAGGACTTGCTCTCATGTCAGACTGCATCACTGCATAAAAAAACCAGAATGTGTCCTTTAAATACTATGGAAATATTACCTCTTGCAAAGATGCACAAAATGCCACAAAATGCAGAGTACACTTACATCTCTTTTACTTATGCTGAGATATTCAAATAGTTCTACTATTACCATTTATTTTATTGGGGCAGTATTTACATATTCATGCTAATTCCCAGGCAAGTGCCTCAGTCCAATTTATGATGTAAGTTCTTTCTATTTTTTAAGCCATTCATGTGGGCTTTTCATTAAAGTAGAAGAGAATCTATAATGGATTCAATATGTAATGCAAAGATCAGCTTTGAAAATAGACTTATTTCTGCCTAAGTCATCAAATATTACATGTATATGAGTCTAAGTTCTGAGAAAGCCAACTGAAATTAGAAGCTGCCTCTGAAGATGATACTGTGGGTGCTGGGAATTAGAGAGATTTTTCATTTGTTCAAAGTCTCCTTTCTACTTCTGTACTCAGATCTTCCTTCCCAAGTATGTATATCCTCCCTTTCCTTATCCTGCAGCCTCTTTGCCACCTCTGCTCCTGAACCTCCCTGGTATCTCATCCTTTTGGCAATCTTTTGTCCCCCATCATGCTTGTCCTAAGGCATGAGATATACAGTATGTGGCCTTTCAGTATTGCTGTAGCATCAAAACTGGTAACTGGTCCAAAACTTTCATCCTCATTCAAGCTTTCACTGAAGCCATCAGTTAAACTGTCAATGAGTGATTTTGCCTGATTTGGCCTTAAGTGCTGAGTGTATTAAAATGGGAAGAAAAGCAAGGAGATGCTGTCAGTTAGCATCCCAGTATTGAGTACAAAATTAAGAATCAAAGTCTTTCCTCAAATTAGAACAGACATGAACTCTTAAGAATAGGGCAGAACCTACCAGCAAAACACACAAATGAGTTCTAAAAAGCTATTTCTGTTAATAATGAGCCACCAGTCCATCTGGATAAGATTTTAAAGTTCCCAGAGACATTAACAGGCTAATAACTAAATAAAATAGGGTAACAAGGAAACAAAGGAACAGAAATCTTCAAGGCATGAACTACAGTAAATGGAAGCAAAGGAGAAGATATTCACAGCAGTTTGCTGTGAAAGATCTGCCAAGGGCAGAAGATAAAACTGAACTCTTCAGCAGCAAACCCAGCAATTACATACATCTATTTGGACATCTGGCAATGCATAGCCAAACTGAACAAACAAATTCATGAACAATCTGAGCAGCTCAATAACTTGGCCTACAGATTTTCAAGGCCAAGTCAACATCACTGGTGAGCCAAGCTAATGCTAATTATGCAGTTCTCTGACATACTACTACAGGGCACCAAAAATTGCTTGATTCATATTTGACAAATAATTGATCTGACAACTTATTTGATTTACTTGGAATAAGGTATATAGTGATTGACCTTCCTCCTTCCCATCTTTATTTTCAGCTCATAGAGCTGCATAGATTACTAGTGAATATATTCATCGAACGTTTTATTGGATCAATTTTTCAAAGATGCTTATAGACAGTCAATATTTTTTCCTTTTCATTTTCTTGCTCATGTCATGCCACTACACCAAGAGTTATGGATGGCCAGGAGCACAAGAATCAGAGCCTCGGGGAGCCCTCAGCCTTCTTGGTTACAAACAACAGCAGCAAGAACCTCTTCATTAGCAGCTACAAGAGGACTTACAACACACCAGTGGCAACCCTGCCTCTATCCATCAGGACCATTCCCCTTTCACCCTAGGAATACCCAAACCACTGCAACAGTCTTGTGAACAAGAGAAAGTATATATCTTTGCCTATTGCCAGAGCCTGAAGTATTCCAGTAATGGAGATCATGCTTAACATTTTGCATTTATTTTTAATGTCACTCTGTGTAAAATCAGAACCATTCAAATTCTTTCTGTAAAGATATTTCAGTAAAAGCTTTGCTGGTAAGATGTGGAGATGCCTCTTGTTTAATCCTCCACATCCTTGCTGTATTTCTTCTGCTGTTCTTGTTGTGCTTAGTTCCTTTGCTACTGGCTCAGTAAAAAAGCAGAGCATAGTGCTATTACTTTTTAAAATACATTTTGGGGGAAAAAGGCAAGCCCCCTACAAAACCCTAACAAGATTGCTGTAAGCCTTGAGGAGCTGCAGCATTGCCTCTGTGTGTAGGTGGCCTGAGCAAATGGCAGACACAGCAAAGCACCAGGAGCCTAAATACGACTGCAGAGTTCGGGCTTGAGCTCAGTTCAAGTGTAAACAAGTGTAATTCCATCCAAATCAGTAGCTGTGCCTGCTTTTCCCAGTAGGGTTTTCTGCCAAGTGCATATTCCAGTCCCTGCAACCTGGCCAACCTTCCAGAAGATACTGCTGCCAACAAGGAGGGACAGCACTGGGAAGATTAGTTAGCCAAAAGCTGCCATTTTACAAATATTATTGTTTAGCACTGCTGTTATTGCTTCTCCTCATTGTAGACTAGGAAGGCACTACTGCATGGTAAAGGCTCAACAGGATGAATTCCTATGCAAGTGACATGTTTGCATGGCATGCTTGCATGTTATCTTTGCTCTGCTGGGAGCAAGGCAAGGACCAGAGCAAAGCTGGAATTTCAGTAGTGGGTAAGGTCCCCTGAGACTCCCCTCTGAAGCCCTAACCCTGCAGGTACTGGCTACAGGCCATGTGGAAGCTTGAAGAAAGTGGAAAACCAAACAGCAGTACAAACCCAGCTCAAAATTGGTGAAGATTGTGCCATGCTCTTCTTTAAAGCCTTGTGTTCTGTATGGTAGAGATGACAGAGACATCAGGTCAAACCCTGAAGCAGATCAAAGCTCAGAGGGACTCTTCTCACACACAGACCCTACTTCAAACAGAGAAATCAGAGAAGGGGAACAGGTGATAAAACATATTCCAAATGCCAAAAGTCATCCCCCAGCTACTGCTGAGCCAGATTAACTTGCCGTCGCACAGGGGAGCAACAGCATCACCAGAACAAGCAATCCAACTTCAGTGTCTGATACTGCTTAATCACAGTGAAAGATGTTTGGCCTGTCTACCATGTGTACCTCAGTCAGAGATTCCTCACGTTCTTACAGCAAGCCTACTCATCGTTCTTCCTAAAACAAATAATCTCTCAGGCTCATTGCAAACCACCAGTGACACTTAGTATTCTGATCACTCCATGCAAGTCCACCTGGTATATTGTGTTTTAAATCCAAGCACTGTTATGGCTATGCATTTTCAGTAGCTCCATGGTACAACACAATAGCTCTGTTCAGTGAGAGGGAAATCTAAATTCCAATCCTTGACAGATGAGGTTTATATAAGAGTGGTTTTTTACACTTTTATGCATCTTGAAACCACATCTGTCAAAACATGTTAACTAAACAATAGGATACTTAAACACTCACAGCAATATCAAGAAGCTTTTTCTTCCTCCCATTTCACCAGTTGCAAACCTTTTTGATCTTAAACAGTGACAAAGGATCATTGAAAAAGTCCCCACTGTCTGGTAATGTCTGGAAAACACTATTTATCCTAGATAGTTTATCAATGTGTCATTTAGCTCAAGGAAATTATAAAAAGGGATGAAGCACATCAGCTCCAGAGGGACTTTCAGAAATCTGACAATACCCCCACTTGGCTCATGGCTCACCTGCCCCCACATCCCTGCAAAAAAGGATCCTACTAAGATTTAAACTCTGCTGCCTTGTGGATGGAGCTGTGCAGTACATTCTTTGGCTTGGCACTGGATGAAATCCCTGACTCTGCTTCCTGAGGGTGTGCAGTGTGATCCCAGACCAGAAGGGACCAAGAAGCACAGGGCACTTCAACAGCAAAGAAGAGCAAAATACTGGATCTGCTCCAAGGACTACTGACATCACTTGGAGTTTCTGCAGAGAGCTCAAGTCCTTTGTGAACATTTTTGCTATTCTTTAAGCTAAAGTCCTTGATAAAAGCAGGACAGATGTGAGCTCAAATCTACCTAAGCTGCCAGGTCTAAATAGCATAATGATAAAAAGATAATTTTCTATAATCCTGTAAATGTGTGCCATTTACCAGTGTCCAGCTCTCCCGTCTGGAGGTACTGCCCATACTTCCGCATTAGCCTCTGTAGCAAAGATCAAACCTGTGTGTCCCATAACTCCTTGATATGATTTATAAAGCTATCTAACTTGTTTTCTTCCTAGCTAATCTCATGTAGCCTATTTGTCTTTTTATTACAGCATCTTATCTGCCCCTCATTTGCTGTAGTGATTTATCACAGACTTACAGTAATACCTATTCCTCTCACATTATTGATGTGGATGGCTGCACAGCCACAGCCCGGGCTGGCTGTGCTGCTCTGAGGGTGCCAAAGCCCAGGCTGTGGAGCGCTGCTGACCCACAGTCCCACAGGGTGACTTCACACAGCCCAGCTCATGCCTGTTGGTACCTTCACAGCCCTCAGGTGGGGTGTCCCCAACCTGCTCTGTGCACCCGGCAGTGGCAAGGCCACAACCCACACCCACCACCAGCTGCTTGTTGCAGCTGATGAGAGCACATTTTGGCTTTTGGGGACTGACTCACACTCTCTACCTTAGCTTGCCTATGTACACAAGTTATTCTGGTATTTTGCTGCATGATAGAAGATTTACAAGTCTTAGACCAGTCAGTACAAGAGATGTGCTTAGTTTTAAAACTCTATTACCAATACTATTGCTGGAATAGTTGTGGTTCTTTTCAGTCAAATACCTTAACCAGTGACAGCTCTTTGCAGTTGGTTTTGAGTCTATTTTGTTACTTAACATCAGCTATAAAGAGGTAATGAAAAGCAAAATAATGACAAAAGTATTGATCTTTAATATTCAAAAAAGGCAATAGGATAACTACCTCTTAAGGTACATGTATATTTATATACATGTGCACACTTATGGGAGAAAGAGAGATGTTTTAAGGTGTGTGGTCAGCAAAGTATCTCCCAGGTATGAGCTCTCCCAGGCAGAAAGGCTTTGTGGTGTGCCCTGGGAATGCAAAGCACAGACTCCTTCAGAGCCATATTCTGTGTATTTGTATTTGAAAGTTGTAGAAAACTGAAGTCCATCTAGCTGTGTGTTCTCATGCAGAGATCTTGTCAAACTTCTCTGAAATAGAGATGCCATTGCATCCATCCTGTAAAAAGCCATGTGCCACCAGGCTGCCTAAAATGCCCTGTGCTTTCCTGAGCCAGGAGACTCCTCTGGTGCCTCGGGAGCCAGGAGCTGCTATGGGCAGGGCCTGTCCCTCAGGCAGAGCCTGCTGCATGTGCTGCCCAACATGGATTTATAACAAAACTCTCTCCTATTAGTGGCTACTTTGGGCTCTGAAGCCGGACGGTTTATTTCAAGGGACACACACACCTCTAAGTATACTTTAGCATACATCTTACAAAGTTCTTCTATTAATTAAATCTTCTCTAATTGTACAAATTCTTATTAGCTACATAAATAAATGCCTTTTCCATGAACATTATGTTGATAGACAAAAAGAAGCAAGTTCCAGGCACTTATGACTTACCATGTTAAAAAAATTACTAGTTTCTGCATTGTTGTCTTTCTCTTGTCAATTTAATATTTGAGTCCTTTTATTTTTTAAAGCAGCAAATAGGAAGAAATTTGAGTTGAAATTCTGATTTACATATTAACTCTGTCTAGTCTTCTTTAGAACTAGCTAGTCTTGACCTTCCAATCCTGTCTTGACACAGAAATTTATCTAATTATTAGCAATCCAATTCTCATTTATCAGATCTATCAGGTGCAGAAATATCTTAAAATGGGCAAGTGACAAGCATGAGAGGAATGATGAGAAAGAAAATGAGGTGTCATGTTTATAAGTAAAGGAAGATACAACAGAGGTAGAGGAAAAAAAGAGGGTGAGAGTAGCAGTGCTTTATTAGGTGCAGAAGTTTTATTAGCTTTTTCCAGCTCAGACATTGAGTAGCAGACAGGAGAACACATCAGCTGGCCACGGAAGCTGGCATCAGTTCCATGTCCTCTAGGGAATGCAATTTTCCCACCCAGAGGATGAGAAGGCTTCCATGGCAAATTTGCTGAAAGAAAGATGAATCAGACTGAACTGGGACACTGGAGGAAGGATCCTGTTGGAGTTGGGAGAGGCCAGGGGCTGAAACTAGAAGCTGGATGTCAGGACCTGCAAGACAGTCTCCTTTAAATCCTCCACAAAGGCTTCCTCATGTACCAGTTAAGACCACAAAAATGGAGACATCAGAGAGATGTGAATGGCAGGGCAAGAGGCGAGGTCAGGCCTGAACAAGGGGAGACAAAAGGCACCATTTTATCTGCAGCAGAAAAGCAGTGGGTTGCTTCAGGTACTGAGTGACCTGAGTGAAGAATACAATAAGCATTACAAAGTCCACAGTAAGGAAGGAGAATAATTTCTTCTTTTCAAAATCAAATTCAAGTAGAAGCAGCCTTAGCAAAAGCCACTTTATACAAATTAACACAATTCTTTCATGTATCACAATGACTGCCTGGGCCAGAGGACTTCCATTGTCTGCAGTTTCCTCCCAGCCATGGTGCTTTGGCTGTGCCGCACACAGGCGCGTGCAACACAAACGCAGTGGAGCTCAGCATGAAGACAGGGCTGTCTGTCATATTCACCAGCTGCCTTCTGCCTCCTAAATGGAAAATGAAGGCCAGATTGTCTGAGATTGGCTCAGTTGGTCAGAGCATGGTGCTGATAACACCAGAGTTGAGGGTTTGATCCTCGTATGGGCCATTCACTTAAGAGTTGGACTCCATGATCCCTGTGGGTCTCTTCCAGCTCAGAACATTCTGTGATTCTGTGATCTAAATAGTTTGCACAACTCAGTATAGATTAAGCACAAGGGATGGAGGTGACTTAAGACATGCTTATTTCTGTGTGATCACTGAGCAACTCTGGACGAGCAGGGAAGCAGAGGTGTGCCTTTTTGCAGCAGCAAAGCCTTGGTGTGTCCACCCCAGAACCCAGCCCTGTGCCCCACCCGGTGTGCCCAGCCCTACCAGGGCAGGCACCAACACAGTGTAAAGTAGGCTGGAAGGTCACAGTGAAATCACAGAACGTGCCACAACTAAGAAATCATGTAAATACCTGAATAACTGAGAAAACTGGAGGAAACCCAGGAGTGCCATACCTCTGTACAGCAGAGGTGAATGCTGATAATTTCAAGGCTTTCTTTTGAGCAATAATCTCCATCAACAGGTCAACAGTAGATAGAAAACTGTTAAGACCTATCATGGAAGTAACTATCACCATCTACATAAAGGGGAAAAAAAACGCCAGCAACCCAGTCTCAGGGGTACTTGAGCAACTTTGGTCTCTCTGATTGCTTCAGCCAATTAGTTCCTGAGGTAAACAGCCTGTAGGTCATTACACAGAACCAGTCAGGTGCATCACTAGGAACTCCCCTTGGAGAAGTCATGACGGAGGCACAGGACAACTGGAAAGTGACAGTGCCCATGCTGAACTTGGGGGAGGACGGCAGAGTGAGGAATGAAAGGACAGTCAAGAATGCTGAAACAAATAAACAAGTGATTTGTAAGGCCAGGGAGGACATGAAGGAGATGAACAGCACTGCACATGAATCTGTCACGTAAAAATAATGTCAAACAATATCATTCCATTTTGCAACAAGGCAGCAGACCTTGTGGTGAAGGGAGAAGGGTGAATGTCATCCTTAACCTACTAAGTCTCTGACACTGTTTCCCATATTTTTGTATAAGCTATGGATACACAATGTAGATTAAACTTCTGTAGGAGGATACAGGAAAGACAGGGTGACTTAAGGCAGGGAGGAGTTATTGATTGCTTACTGTTCAAAATGGAAGGATTTACAAAACACGGGTATTCCCTGGGGATTTGTCCTGAGCCACCTCTGCTCAATGCCACATCACTGTGACCTCAAAGGCAGGATATAGAGTATTCTCAGTACATTTGCAAATGAACCCCCAGCCACAAGGGACTGAAAATGTGTGGGAGGACAGCATCAGAATTGCAAATGGTCCCAACAAGCTGGGGAACCAGCACAAACAATAGGGTGCATTTCAATTAGAGACTGCAAAAATACTCCACTGCAGAAATAAAAGATGGAGGAAAATTGGCGAGTTGGAAGTTCTTTAGGAAAGGATCCAAGCATTATAGTAAATTACACTGAGTGGGAATCAAGAATGCCACAGTTTTGAAAGAGACAAAGAGCCATGCATAAATAAAGGGATAGTCTGCAAGTTGTGCAGTACAGCAAGGCTTTTTGGGGAAGGTTAGCAGTGTGGGGCTTTGTCCTTCAGGAGGGACCTGGACCACCAGGAAGAGTCTGAAGGAGAGCAGTGGGAAAGTTCAAAGTCCAGAAAATGAGCCTACGTGGAATGGTGAATGAGTAATTTTATTTAGCCTAATGCTAAATAAAAGCTAGCTAGCTCACTCTGGTGAAAAGACACAAGGAATCAAATGCTTTCTTTGTCCACAGCTGACAGAATAGGAAGCAGTGTGGAACCCAGCATCCCAGCCCTGCACAAAAAGAGGCAGCAGAGTCAGTTCGTACAGACACTGCAGACTAGGGATTTTATTAGAAGAAAAAAAAAAATTCAAACCCACTGAAATAATCTGAAACCAGTTTAGCATGTGCTCATACAACTACTTCAGACTTCAAATAATCAATCCTATGATGAGAAAGGTATAGCCAAGATCAACATACAATGATCAAGGAGTGTTAACCACTGAATAGTTGAGTTCAAGGAGTGCCAGTCAATCAAGGTGAAAAAAATTAATGTCAAATAAATCCTACTTCGAGGATAAAGAAACTTCATGATTTGTATGTTCAGGTGATTGAAATATTATAAGAGAGGTCATCACATTGAATATTCACATTGCCTTAGGCAATGTCTTAAAGTGTTCAGAGAAGTCTCTGACTGCCCAACAATAAAATTTTATTTGTTCTTAATCAAAATTTAGGATCCAACAAGCTTGTGTAATTGTCCTTAAAATGCTCCCTGCCTGGACAGCTGTCCCATTCAACCTCACCTCTGACTGTCTAGCCTTGTTTCTTGGGCACTGCTTTTTGTGTTAGCTGCACAGAGCCTACTCCAAAGCCTACAGAAGGCAGCTCCTTAAAACACAGGCAGTGGCAAGGAGCCCTTCATTGCCATCCCAAACCCTCCAACTCCTGTAAGCTATCCAAAAGGCACTTGGAGAGCCATGACTCTTCAGCTGAAGCACACCTGCACAGCACTGCAGCCACCAGGTCCCACCTCTGGATCCACCAAAGTGCAATGCCCTGGGCCACAATGTCCCGCTTGGATCCTGCACAGCACCACCCGTCTGGAGGGGAACATCTGGACACAAACAAAATGAGTCAAACTCATTTCTAGCAACCCCCCCAGTGCCTGGTTCCCAACCACCCTGCCAGAGGCCAGGAACTCCCCAGGCTCGCAGACTTCCCCCCCCACTTCTTGCAGCCAGACAGAGGAGAGGGAAGGAAAAAAAATTTCAAAGCGTCCACAAGGTTTGTGATTAAAACCTCAAGAGTAAAAATCTCAGGCAAAAC